>BMAU01004084.1:0-15922 GCA_019973935.1 Trichonephila clavipes
ATTTGGGTGTCTGGATCTCGAGTTATGAGGGAACAGACAACAAATGCGTCTTATATAGATATATATATATATATATATATATATATATATATATATATATATATATATATATATATATATATATATATATATATATATATTTATATATATATATATATATTTATATATATATACTTATATATATATATATACTAGCTGGTATACCCGTTCTTCGCACGGGTGAACTGAAAAGTTAAACAACACAGATTGAAGGATAAAAAGTTTTTAATGAGTTAATTTTAAGTGAATTGCAAATTAAACAAAAAAGCTTTTCACATATCTCAGCTGAAGAAAAAAAAAAAGAAAGAAAAAATACCTTTGTTAAATTTTAAGTCTGTAGATCTAATAGCTGATAAAAAGGATTTTTTATATTTATAACTCCCCGTAAAACTCTTGAGGGTTGATTTTTGAAAATACCTCCCTAAGCTGATCTCTGCTCAGCAACAGTAACACATTGTTAAAAGTTTTCTGACGCTTAAAATATTGTAAATAATTTATAACTGAAAGTGTCATACATTAATATAAGTTTCTGTTGAATTTATTTTATGTTAAAATTGTAATACTCGCAAGCAACGCCGTTTCCTAAATAACAATGGCGATTCAATGGAAAAAATAGCAAAATGTTGACAATAGAGTCAAGTTGGCAAATGTCTAGCTACTTTCATAGCTCAAACTTTATTAGAGCTCTTAAGACCCGCCGTGTAGGAGAGCGATGCACGTTAATGCTTTATCTACCGCATTATGATCTACAGAAATTTTTTCATGCAATATTTTTAGGTCACTACATTGGAAATTAAGGGACATACATAAACAAAATACTCCACTTAGGGAAATTTAATCGGTTAGAGCTAATAAATTAATTAAATATATTCCACTGTAAAATTAATTATATACACCATTCACTTAAAATAAATAGTCAAATCGTTTTCTAAGGTCTCCATAAACATAAGACACTTAAATTTTGACATTAACTATTTTTGGGGCACAAAAATGATAATCTTTGCAATCTGCTGAAAACGCTGGGAGCTGAAAATGTAATATCTGCTACAAAACTATTTGCCTTCCCCGCTAAAATACTCATCATAGAACCCGTGCCATCATATATCTTGGAAGAGTGGAGATTTCGAAGAATATTCCAGCTAAGTATTGGTAGAATATTCCTGCTAAATTGGTGTGGCGTGGTAGTTAGGAGAAGGGGGTTCCAGCTCAGGTGTTGTCCACGTCACTTGACCATGGTTCAAAATTATGTGGTCCGTCGCCAAAAGCCCTCATGTAGCTGAACAGTGCGACGTTAATATTCACTCACTGAAAAAAATACAGTACAGTAGTTATAACTATTTTTATACTTAAAAATGCAATATCTGCCTATTCAATTAAAACTATAGCATTATAATTAATTACTAACCACACAAACAAATTTTGAAAATTTATCCAAATGATGCAGTGTGAAAGAGAAAGTTTATTCAGACAGACAACAAATGCGTCTTATATGCATATAGATTTGTTTGAATTCTTGTGTATTATTACTTTTGTAAGCTTCATGACATACTTTATGGTGTACCAGTATTTTAAAGCTGACTGAGCAACAGCAACATTTAGCTAGGTATAGCTAGTTATAACATAAAATTAAATCTTAAAAAGATATAAAAAATAAAAGACGACTCAATATTTTGAATAAATCAGTATACCCATTTGGTTCACACCTAGGAGAGCCCCCACCCTTGGCGCGAATTACTTTGGTTGGCGATAATTGCGCCGTCATGGTAACCTTGCTTTTTTAAATACAACATATGGCAACCCTAAATTTTTCTAGAATTTTCGTCATTTGTGGGCGCGCATTTCAAATTTCATTCTGTTGTTGGGCACCGGGTTGAAAGTATGGCTGCGCTTGTAAGTGAATACACGTTAGAATTTTTTACGTTATTGAATGCTAGAGGCAAGAAAGAATTGATTGAATGGTGTATGAAAGAAGGATTAATTGCTTCAAGTTATGAATGTTCTAATTGTAATGAGCAAATGCGATTAAATGAACGAAAGAATGTTGTTTTGGATGGATTTGAATGGAGATGTCGAAAAAATGGTGTGAATGCGCATGATGTTTGCAGAAGTTTAAGAAAGAATTCGTGGTTTTCCAATAGTAAGTTAAGTATGTATGATGTTTTGCGTGTAACTAAAATGTGGTTTGGAAGGTGTATGAATGATTACGTTGTGAATGAATTGAAATTGAATAAAAATACAGTTATTGATTGGTTTATGTTTTGTCGAGAGGTTTGTATGAATGCGGTTGTGAACGAAAGCGTTAAAATTGGAGGAGTAAATGTTATTGTTGAAATTGATGAAAGTAAATTTGGTAAAATGAAGTATGGAAAAGGCAAGCCTGTGGATGGAAAGTGGGTGTTTGGAGGTATAGAAAGAGGAACGAATAGATGTTTTTTCGAGTGGTTGAACGACGGACGAAAGAGGAATTGCTGTGTGTGATTAAAGAATGGGTCCTGCCTGGAAGTACGATTGTTTCTGATTGTTGGAAGGCGTATAAATGTTTGTCTGTTGAGGGTTTTAAACATTTGGAAGTGAATCACAGTGTATGTTTTAAAGATCCTGATACCGGTGCTCATACCAATTCAATTGAGGGTACATGGTCGGCAATAAAACGTTTTCTTCGCAATCACACCAGCCACGCAGAAGGCATGTTCGACCATTACCTCGCAGAGTATCTATGGCGGCGCTCTCGCGATCACTCACTCAGCGACGAGACTTTCCGGGATTTTTTAAAAGCTGTTATTACACTTTACCCTCCACTTGGGAAGGATCAACAATAAGAAAGTAAGTGCTGTTGTTATATTTTTTATCTTAAATGTTAAATTTCTGTATTGTTTACATGTATTTTCATTGCGCATCCATCTTATACTGCTATGTTTACTTGTCACCGTTGTCGGGTTTGCTTGGCGCCATTTTGTCTTCGCTTGGCGCTTTTTCCGGTTTGGCGCCAAGGGTGGGGGCTCTCCTAGGATTTTACCAAACATTTTCATACAAACACAATATATATATATATTGTAAAATATTTATTTTGCTATTTGCATTTCAGACAGACATCAAACAAAATTTTAAAAATTGTCAAAAAAGAGATAAAAAAAACATATTTAAGAAAAATACCACTGATTAATTTTGCCAAAGACATCGCAATGTGCAAAAAAATATTTGCAGTACATAATAACCAAAAAAAAAAAATGGAAGTACTAAAATATTAAAAAAAAAACAAAAATTATATATTGAATTAATTAAGGATTACTGGAGGGAAAGATAAAACAGGCTAAGATAATACTCATAATATTAATTTCATATTGGTTGGCTACTCATTTTTGGCATGATTTTGAAATCACGCCAAATTGGTACGTTGCGGCCAGTCTAATGTTATAGTAATGTACAGAATTAAAGGTACTTACGTATTATTGCAACCTATTGGTGACATTATACAAAATGAAGCACATGATTGCCAATTCAACGCATACAAAGTTGGGATTGCCAAAGTGGCGAGTTTTTTTAACGTTGGCGTCTGTGCAAAAATACGCAAGTACTAAAAAAATTATCTAAAGTATATATATATATATCCCGAGCATAAAAATAAATTGAAAAATGAAGTACAATACTAACATTAACTGACATAAAAAGAACTGAACTAACTTTATCAATGCAAAAGCATAATTTGAAAAAATAAGGTATTTACTTATAACCCCAACCTTTTGGCGACATTATATGAAACAAAGCACATGACTCGTAATTCAGCATATATATGATGTGCGAAATCAGGGTTGCCAACTTGGTAAGTTATTTTGAATGTTGGCGATTGTTAGGATAGCACATAGGTGCCAAAATAACTTATCTTACCACTACCTGCTTCCTCAACATACTCATTTTTGGCATGATTCTGAAATCACGCCAAATTGGTATGTTGCGGCCAGTCTAATGTTATAGTAATGTACAGAATTAGAGGTACTTATGTATTATTGCAAACTATTGGTGACATTATACAAAATGAAGCACATGATTGCTAATTCAACTCACACAAAGTTGGAATTGTACAGAATTAAAGGTACTTACGTATTATTGCAACCTATTGGTGACATTATACAAAATGAAGCACATGATTGCCAATTCAACGCATACAAAGTTGGGATTGCCAAAGTGGCGAGTTTTTTTAACGTTGGCGACTGTGCAAAAATACGCAAGTACTAAAAAAATTATCCAAAGTATATATATATCCCGAGCATAAAAATAAATTGAAAAATGGATATAAAAAGAACTGAACTAACTTTATCAATGCAAAAGCATAATTTGAAAAAATAAGGTATTTACTTATAACCCCAACCTTTTGGCGACATTATATGAAACAAAGCACATGACTCGCAATTCAGCATATATATGATTTGTGAAATCAGGGTTGGCAACTTGGTAAGTTATTTTGAATGTTGGCGATTGTTAGGATAGCACATAGGTGCCAAAATAATTTATCTTACCACTACCTGCTTCCTTAACATACTCATTTTTGGCATGATTCTGAAATCACGCCAAATTGGTATGTTGCGGCCAGTCTAATGTTATAGTAATGTACAGAATTAGAGGTACTTATGTATTATTGCAAACTATTGGTGACTTTATACAAAATGAAGCACATGATTGTTAATTCAACTCACACAAAGTTGGAACTGCCAAAGTGGCGAGTTGTCTTGAACGTTGGCGATTGTGCAATAATACGCAAGTACTACAAAATTATCCAAAGTATATATATAACCCGAGCATAAAAATAAATTGAAAAAATGAAGTACAATACTAACATTAACCGACATAAAAAGAACTGAACTAACTTTACCAATGCAAAAGCATAATTTGAAAAAATAAGGTACTTACATATAACCGCAACTTATTGGCGATATATGAAACAAAGCACGACTCAAAATTCAACATATATATATGACACTCTTAGAAGCATATATATGACATGTAAAATCGGGGTTGCCAGCTTGGCAAGTTATTTTGAATGTTGGCGATTGCTAGGATAGTACATAAGTTCCAAAAATAATTTATCTTATGACCACCTGCTTCCTCAACAGGTATTTAAGCCATTTGTCTGTTTTGCTCATTCTATGATGCCTATTCCAGTTTGATATGTAATTACTACCAACACTGCTTTTGCTTGGGCAGTATGATTTTCTGCATGGCAATTTTATGCACTGAAGCCAATAGTTTACCCTTAAAGGTTAAAATAAAGACACATGAAATTGCAAAGAACCATATTATTGGATCAAGTGTAGTATAGGGGGTACTTGGGGCTACTTGGCGCAGTCCTTTATTTTGGTTACTAAAAGTGGTCTCCAAGGTACTTTTTTCGGTATTATTTATTTTAGAATGAATTCGATATCTCACCATGACATTTAGATAAAAATCCGAAGAAAAATCGCCAAATCCAAAGTGCCCTCCCCCTATACTACATTTGAACCGAACTGAAATATAACCCTTATCAATGAGAAGTTTTAGTTTGTCAAAATTATAATCTTCGCTTTCTAAAGAAATAAAGGCCGCGGTAGCCGAGTGGTATGGGTATCGGACTGTGGCTTGCTTTGTCACAGGTTCGAGCCCAGTACCACTAAAGACCCGCCGTGTAGGGCAGCGATGCACGTTAAATCTGTCGAGAGCTGAAACGTCCTCCCGTTGGTGTGGTGTGGTAGTTAGGAGAGGGGGGTGCCAGCTCAGGTGTCGTCCACGTCACTTGACCATGGTTCAAAATTACGTGGTCCGTCGCCAAAAGCCCTCGTGTAGCTGAACAGTGCGACGTTAATATTCAATCAATCAATCAATCTAAAGAAATAAACAAGTTGTAATTTGCAAGCAAAATCAAACACATAAACATCCCGCGATATTACCTAAATGTTGCCAAACCAACAAAACAAAGATTTAGTTGTTGAAATAATTATCCTTAAAAAAATTATTTATTCGAAAAATAATCATAATTAAATATCAAAGAATAGAAAAATTGAATAAATATTCCAACCGATAAACAAAGCTACAGTAAAAATATGTAATAATCTTGAAAACTGCATGCAAAGTATAAATTGTCCACTTAGTCAGAAACGTGACTACATATGACGTCATAACACTGGAAAATCACTTAAAAATTTAAATTTAAAAAATTTGGAAGGAATTATGAACGCCAAACCTGTTTAAGAACCTTTCTGGTGTAATTTTGTGTACGTGTACCAAGTTTCACGTTATTTGGGTGTCTGGATCTCGAGTTATGAGGGAACAGACAAACAGACAACAAATGCGTCTTATATATATATATATAGATAGATATATATATTTATATATATATATATATATTTATATATATATATATATATATATATATATATATATATATATATATATATATATATATATTATATATATATATATATATATATATATATATATATATTTATATATATATATATATATATATATATATTAAATATATATATATATATATATATATTTATATATATATATTTTTATATATATATATATATTTATATATTTATATATATTGTTACGAATTTAGTCTTATTCTAATTGTTTCTACTCATTTGTGTTCATTTCTACAGTTTAATTTGTCGTATCTAATGTGATTTCAACCCTGTTTACCTGTAATATCATTTCCACTGCATTGCACGGCCCCCACGCTTTAACATTGGTTTAAATGGTAAACTCGCCAAATATTGCAGCTAGCGCCAAGTTGGCGACGGATTTGGCGACTTAATTTTTGGCGCTAAATTTGGCGATATATCGCCAAATGTGGGCGATAAGCTTTGCGACCATGGCAACCCTGCTCCTAATAACCCTGTCTGGCAACCCTATCGCGGTATTGTAACACTATTGTATTGAATGTATTACTGTATTGAGCTTTTCTCGTACGCTCCGGATTTTTCTAGACCTTTCTATTTCTCGATTATTCTGGCAAGTGCAAGAGGTTTCTGACCGAAAGGTATAAAAGGGCCCGGGCCGGCTAGTCAGTTAGTCAGATCTCAGCTTTCATGCAAGTGATACCTCTCTGCTTGAGAGAGAGAGAGACGATTGCATAGTGCGTGTGTTATTGCTTTTATTGAGTTATTATTTTTGTGCTGAGTGTTTACTATTGCTTTTGTTAGTGTATTACATCTGTGTTATCAGTATTTTCATCGATTGTACGTGAATTTCTCGAACTGTTCTACAATTTGTGGAGGACTGTTTTGGCCAAGAATAAAATTGTTTTGGATTCCGCTCTTCGGCTTCAATCATTTCGAACCCCCGAAAACGCAACAATTGGTGTCAGAAGTGGGATTGAATGCCAACAACAAGAGCGATGGAGGCCCAGTTCCAGACTCTTCTAGAAAAATTGACTGAAATGAAATCGGACTTGACCGCCAGCATGAATGCCAATATGGGCGAAATGAAATCGGAGTTGACCGCCAGCATGAATGCCAATATGGGCGAGTTGAATACCAAGCTTACTAACGTAAACGAGCAGATCAGCGCCAACAGGGAAGAGTTGAAAAGTGATCTGAAGGGCATTGGCGACAAATTGACGACTATGGACAAGAAATTTGAAGAAATGGAAGGAAGAATCGAGTCGGTGGAATATAAATTCGAAAACAAATTTGTGGATATAGAGAACAAATTTGAAAATAAATTCGAAGATATGGAGAGCAAACTGGAGGCGAAAATTTTCGAAAAGGTAGAAGATGTTTCCATCTCGTTCAGGAGT
Organism: Trichonephila clavipes; assembly: GCA_019973935.1. Lineage (NCBI taxonomy): Eukaryota > Metazoa > Arthropoda > Arachnida > Araneae > Nephilidae > Trichonephila > Trichonephila clavipes. Next base: position 7,817 of record BMAU01004084.1, read on the forward strand.
GACCTAGAGAAATTGAAGCAGAAAGTCATGACTGGTCAAGGGGATGAATTTAAGTTTCAAGCTCCTTATTCCAAGCCTTCAATCAAGCTTTCTACTTATGACGGAAAGTCCTCTTGGCAGGTGTATAAGACCCAATTCTCCATAGTGGCGGATGCAAACCAGTGGGACTCCCAGACCAAGGCCTGCCAGTTAGCTGCTTCTCTTCGAGCCGACGCTGCTGACATTTTGCAAACTTTGCCGGAAACACAGCGGCTGGATTTCGACGCTCTCGTTAATGCTCTGGAGTTACGCTTCGGAGAGAAATGTGAAGGATTACAGCAGACTCCAGCTGAAGTCACGGCAGCAGAAAGTGTCTGAAACTCTCCAAGAACTGGCGACGGATGTCGAGAGGCTTTCTCACTTGGCGTTTTCTGACTGTCCGACTGAAGTAAGAGAAGTCCTGGCGCTGCAACACTTCATCGACGGGGTGCGTGATCCGAAATCCAGAAAGCTCTCCGAATGGCGGATCTCAAGGACTTAAAGGGGGCCCTAGTGTTTGCTATGAAATTCGAGGCAGCCCAGCAAGCAACACGAAAAGGACAGACACCCCATACGAGCTGTCAACGAATCGGACACGTCGAACTCAAGTGTGGAGCGGTTAGAGCGACAGATGAGAAGCTTCATGAATAGAGTTGAGTCTTTGATGTCCCAGAAAGCAGACGGGAAGAAGACCCTTAAATGCTGGACCTGCGGTCGAGAAGGGCATCTGCAGAGAAGCTGCCGGGCACGCCAAGGCGCTGAAACTAATAGCGCCTCCCGGAAGGAGGTGTCGGAAAAACTAATTAATGGCCATCTCGTGGGGCGGAGGTTGCCAGATTTTGGAAAGCCCCACTTTCAAAGTGTGTCAAATTTCGACAAAGAGTACCGGTGAGAATGGAATTTTTTATAATGGGACATGTTAACGAGCTTCCTGCAACATGATCATCGATACAGGAGCCAATGTGTCTATCATTCGGAACGATCTGGCTCAAAAGTTAACAGAGAAACTTATCTGGACCCCGCCCCGCGTGGTGCTACAGACCGTGACGGGGGAAAAAGATTGATATTCACGGAAAATTAAAAGTCAAGATCAAGTTTGGAGACACTACCTACCAACATGCTGTGTATGTCGCAGATATTGCAGACCCTTTCATTCTTGGACTGGACTTTCTAAAGGAGCATGGTTTCACTCTAGACTTCAACAAGAACGAATTACGTTCCATACACGAAGAAGTCACTATATTCAAAATTAAACACAGGTCAGAATCTATTCGACAGGTAACCGCTAACGAGAATATTACCATTCCCCCAAGGACTGAAATCATAGTACCTGGATACATCGGTAACGATGTGAGTTTCAACTCTGGCCTAATTGGATCTGCGGAAAATAAAGCGAATGGATTGCTAATAGCTTCGACGCTAGTGGACCTGTAGCATATCCTATATTTTAACTCACTAGATGGTAGCACCTTACAATGAAGTGTACATCTAGAATAGTACTAGTTTTCTCCGCTAGGGTTGCAGTATATATACGTTGTGCTCATGGGTAATCTCTCTCTCTCTCTCAACACTCGCAGATGATTTAGAACATGTGTCTATAATAAAGTTATAAAGTTGTTAAGTTTTATCCGTTTGCATCCTGATTGAACATTAACGCAACATATCCTTCAATGATGACCTGCATGAATAAGATATTATGGCATTAAAATAATGCTTTATTTTTAAAATTTTCACGAAATAGCTAAATATTGCGTAAGAACTGGTAACCACGTGTAAGCTTCAAAATGAATGACGTAGGCGCCGTCAAGATACCGGCATATAACTTTCACGATCCTGCTCTCTGGTTCACAATGTGCGATAGCACATTCCAACTTGGCTGTCCCAAGGCAATAACAGACAGCAAAACAAAATTTAATTACATCATCGCACATTTACCACCGGAAGCAGCAACCATCATTCGTGACGTCATTATGAATCCCGACCCTGTGGAGCCTTACGAAAAAGCGAGAACGGAGCTAATAAAAAGAAGCGGTGAATCATCCCATCAAGAAATCAGGAAATTACTCATCGGAGAAGAACTAGGAGATAGACGCCCCAGCGAACTATTGCGCGCAATGAGGAGGCGCGCGGAATCTCATAGCGTTCCGGATGACCTCATGCTTGAACTTTTTCAGCAGCATCTGCCCACTCATGTACAATCCATTCTTGCAGCTATAAGCCCGCTGACATTGGAGAAAGCTGCCGAAGTAGCCGATCGAGTCATGGAGGTGACGCCAATTGCGGTAAGTGCCTGTTCCATTTCCTCAGACAAAAATTCCATTGAAAGCCATGTCCTTGAAGAAATAAAAAAATTAAATTTGCGCATTGATGAAATTTCGCGTAGCAGAAGTCGTAGTCGCAATCGTAATCTCCCATTTCATAAACGTAATCGCTCTAAATCAAAAACATACGAGCAGTGCTGGTACCATTACAAATTTCGCTCAGCAGCTCAAAAATGTCACCCTCCATGTAAATTCTCAAAAAACGAGTCCGGTTAGGTATAATGGCGACTACTGCCTTGCCAAGAAATTCTCGTCGCCTTTTTATTCGAGATAGACGTACTAATGTCACATTTTTAATTGACACGGATCTGATGTGTCCATAATTCCAGCAACAAAAACACAAAGGCAAAATAATTCACAAATGACACTTTCTGCCGCCAATACATCACCCATACACGTATACACAACTCAAACACTTTCTTTGGATTTAGGCTTAAGGAGAATTTTCCAATGGACATTTTTAGTTGGTAACGTTTTCAACCCCAATTATCGGTGCTGATTTCTTGTTCAACTTCCGTTTAGTACCGGATATAAGTAAGCAAGCATTGTTAGACTCGGAGACAAATATTAAATGTCATTGTATTTTAGGCAATAGTAGAATTCATTCAATTAAAACTGTGTCAGGTGATAGTGTTTATCATGAACTTTTAAGAAAATTTCCTGACATCACAAAACCTCCCCGGCCTGATCAAGAAATTAAACATTCCGTAGTCCATTACATCGAAACAAATAGTCGACCTGTAACAGCTAAAGCTCGCCGCCTCGCTCCCGATCGTCTCCGCATCGCAAAAGCGGAATTTGAGAACATGATTACTCTAGGTCATATGCGACCTTCCAAAAGTAATTATGCCTCACCTTTACATATGGTTCTAAAAGACAGCACAGAGTGGCGACCAGTCGGCGATTACCGTGCACTCAATGCTCAAACTATTAAAGATAATTATAGCGTTCCCAATATTTTAGATTTTACTTCCAATCTTCACGGTACAAAAATTTATTCTCACATTGATCTCGTGAAGGCATATCATCAAATTCAATTAACCCAGATGATGTACATAAAAGTGCAATCATCACACCTTTTGGGTTATTTGAAAGCACTCGGATGCAGTTTGGTCTTTGCAATGCCGCTGCTACATTTCAACGATTCATAGATGAAGTCTTGCGAAATCTTCCATTTGTGTTCGCTTTTGTAGATGACATTCTGGTCGCGTCTTCTTCACCCGAAGAACATTTACAACATTTACAAATTTTATTCACACGCTTACAACAATATGGACTATCTTTAAAGCCCTCTAAATGCATTTTTCGGTGTAACTTCAATAAAATTCTTAGGCTTTAAAGTATCTGAATCAGGAATAGAACCCTTGTCGGATCGCGTCGATTGCATTTTAAATTTTCCTCAACCTACTACACTCACGCAATTAAGACGTTTCCTCGGGTTATTTAATTTTTATCGACGTTTTGTTCCCAAAGCTGCTCATTTATTAGCCCCACTAAATAAATTTTTGGAAGGAATTAAAAATTTTAAAAAGTCTAAAAAAGTTTCCTGTAAAAATTTGCGTGACTCAATTCAATGGACTGAGGAGGCAGAGCAGGCATTTAATGATGCCAAAAACGCTTTTAGCTGACGCAACTCTTCTTCGACATCCCATTCCAGGTGCAAAATTAAGCCTTTGGACTGATGCGAGTGACAAAGCCGTAGGTGGTTCTCTTATGCAACTTTGCCAAAACAATTGGGAACCTGTTGCCTTTTGTCAGTGAAACTCTCGAAAAGTCAGCAGAAATGGTCCACATATGACAGAGAACTCCTGGCAATATATATTTCGGTCAAACGTTTTCGTCACATGCTCGAAGGAAGAGACTTCATAATCTACACAGATCAGAAGCCTCTCATGTATGCCTTTATGCAAAATCCTGACAAGTGCAGTCCACGGCAATGGCGACATCTAGATTTCATATCTCAATTCAGTACCGATGTTCGTCATATAAATGGTACCCGCAACGCAGTCGCTGATGCACTTTCAAGAATTGAAGTGAATCAAATATCCAATTCATTTTTAGATTTCGAGGCACTTTCAAAGGCTCAACTAGAAGACAACGAATTACAAAGTTTCAAAATGACGAGAAATCTTCCCTTGTCTTTAAACGTGTGCCATCTCCAGTATCAGCCACTGAACTTATCTGTGATACTTCCACTGGCTCTCCCAGACCATTTGTACCACATAATTTTCGTAGGACCATATTTGAGCATTTTCACAACTTAGCTCACCCTGGTGTTGCAGCATCTTTCCAACTCATCGCATCCAGATATGTTTGGCCAAACATGCGGAAAACAGTGAAAGATTGGGTCCAGAATTGTATTGCTTGTCAACGTTCAAAGTGCGTGACACACGAAGACACCTCTGGGCACTTTCGCCTTACCTGATGCAAGATTTTCACACATTCATGTGGATTTGATAGGTCCTTTACCATCATCAGAAGGAAAATCTTTTTGCTTAACAATTGTCGATCGATTCACTAGGTGGCCAGAAGCAGTAGCCATAGAGAACATTACTGCAGAAACAGTTTCTCGTGCCATTTTTGACACTTGGATCTCTAGATTTGGTTGCCCAGTTTACCTAACGACTGACCAAGGCCGACAATTTGAAGCTGCTCTTTTCAAAGAATTAACCAAATTCCTGGGCACAAACCGCATCAGGACCACATCATACCACCCACAAGCAAATGGTTTAGTGGAACGTTTACATAGAGTGCTAAAGAGCGCCTTAATGGCTCATGAGAATATCAAGTGGACTGAGACCCTATCTGCAGTTCTTCTTGGCTTGCGAGTAGGGAAACTATCCCGGTAAGAATTTGCAACGTAACTGAAAAACCTAGAGTGTTCCAGAAAGGTGAAGTGTTGGCAACCTGCAGTCCAGTAACGTGTGTCTGCAAAAGTTCGAGCTTGCTCCTATCCAACTCGCCTCAACAGTTGACTCCGACCTTCTAGAAAATGCTGAATTGTCCCCCGAACAGAAAAAGCTCCGCAGAAAGACTGTTCCAAGAATTTGAAGACGTGTTTTCTAGAAACAGTAGCGATATTGGCCATACTACAGTGACACAACACAGAATTGATACAGCAGACCATCCGCCGATTAAACAGCACCCAAGACGCTTGCCGTTTGCTAAACAGGAAGAGGTCGGAACACTACTACGAGAGATGCAGGAAAATGACATCATAGAACCGTCTTCGAGTCCGTGGGCATCTCCAATCGTCTTGGTTCGTAAGAAAGATGGCTCCACAAGATTTTGCGCGGACTATCGAAAACTTAACGACGTCACCAAGAAGGACAGCTACCCTCTTCCAAGGATAGATGACACCCTGGATACCCTTTCCGGTCATAAATGGTTCTCGACTTTAGATTTAAAGAGAGGATACTGGCAAGTGGAGGTCCATCCCGAAGATAGAGAAAAAACAGCATTCACTTCCGGCCAAGGACTATGGCAGTTCAAAGTCATGCCGTTCGGGCTCTGCAATGCGCCAGCTACTTTCGAGCGCCTGATGGAGACCGTGCTAAAGGGTCTGACTTTTGAAGCTTGCCTTATTTACCTGGATGACGTCATAATAGGAGGGCGTACGTTTGAAGAACATCTTCAAAATATCCGGAAGGTGTTATCAAAATTAAGCGACGCTAACTTGAAGCTAAACCCTTCGAGAAATGCAGAGTTCTTCCAGAAAGAAGTCAATTATCTGGGACACATCATCTCTGCAGAAGGTGTTCGTACGGATCCCGAAAAAGTGTCCGCCGTAAAGAATTGGAAACGCCCTGAAAACCTCCGTGAGCTGCGAAGCTTCCTGGGACTATGTACTTATTACCGAAAGTTTGTGAAAGGGTTCTCTAACATCGCAAGACCCTTGCACAAGCTAACAGAAAGTAAACAAAAGTTTCAGTGGACAAAAGATTGTGAAGATTCCTTCCTCCAGCTTAAAGAAGCTTTGACGTCTTCACCGATCTTAATATATCCACAACCGGACAAGCCATTTATCTTGGACACTGATGCCAGTAATGAGTGTCGGAGCAGTATTATCTCAGGAAATAGATGGCCAGGAACGAGTCGTAGCTTATTGGAGTAAGTGTTTATCGAAACCGGAAAGAAATTATTGTGTCACTCGAAAAAAGAGCTACTGGCTATTGTGAAAGCCATCGAGCATTTCCATCACTATCTCTATGGCCAAAAATTTCTTCTACGTACCGATCATGCCTCTTTTAACCTGGCTAATGAATTTTAGAAATACTGAAGGCCAGGTAGCCAGATGGATACAACGGCTCAACGAGTATTACTTTGACATCAGACATCGTAAAGGCTCCTCGCATGGAAATGCTGATGCCCTTTCAAAGAAGACCATGCCCAGAAGATTGTCGTCATTGTTCCTGAGTAGAGACCAAATATGAATATGCTATACGCCAGATAACAACTTCAACAGCGACGCCACCCGATCCCTGGAGTGACGAGAAAGTTCGAGAAGACCAGATGGCGGATCCTGATATTAAACCCCTTATAGAGTTTATGGAGTCTTCCAGCAATAAACCAAGTTGGCAGGACATCTCGGCTTATAGTCCTACAACTAAGCAGTATTGGGCCCTCTGGAATTCTCTACATCTCAGGAATGGTGTTCTATACCGAAAATTCGAATCAAAGGATGGAAAGACATTCAGGTGGCAATTAGTACTTCCTCGATCTCGTATCCCAGAGGTACTCAAAGAATTGCATGGCAGCCCAACAGGAGGTCATTTCGGCGTCATGAAAACTTTGCACCGAGTTCGAGAGCGATTCTGCTGGGGTAAAGTGAGAGCTGACGTGGAACAGTGGTGCAAGTCCTGTGATGCCTGTTCAGCTCGGAAGGGGCCAAAGATACGTAGCCGAGGGGAAGCTGCATCGCTACAATGTTGGAGCACCCTTTGAACGTATCGCTTTCGATATCCTGGGACCTCTGCCAAGGACTACGTCTGGTAATAAGTACCTACTTGTTGTCATGGACTACTTCACGAGAAATGGCCCGGAAGTGTGCCCCCCATTCCGGATCGAAACCCCCACCGTAGCGGAGGCTGTAGTGCAACACTGGATATCGAGATATGGGGTACCTCTTCAACTTCATTCCGATCAGGAAGAAATTTCGTCTCTGCGGTATTGAAGGGGTCTGTGAACTACTCGGAATTGACAAGACCAAGACCACACCTTTGCACCCACAGTCAGATGGCATGGTGGAGAGGTTTAATCGTACCATCCTGAATAACCTCTCACTGATGGTCTCCCAGAACCAACAAGACTGCGATCAGAAAGTTCCTCTCTTTCTGCTAGCGTACCCGCAGCGCCGTTCACGAGACTACCGGATATTCACCATCCCAGATGCTTTTGGCCGAGATCTTCGTCTCCCTTGTGACCTGCTGTTTGGTCGCCTTCCGGATACACCTTCATCGCCTGAGGAGTACGTGCAGAATCTCCAGGCACGTTTTGAAAGATGTACACAATTTGGCTCGAGAACGGATCAACCTGAGGACGGAGAAGATGAAGACTCGGTACGACACAAAAGCCACAGGACATCAATTCAAGGAAGGTGACAAGGTGTGGTTCTACAACCCGACTCGACGCAAAGGACTTTCTCTAAGCTACAATCGCATTGGGACGGTCCTTATACAATTTTAAAGATAATAAACGACGTCGTAATCCGGATCCGTAAGTCAACGAATTCGAAGCCTAGAGTCGTTCATTACGACGGACTGACAAT
>BMAU01004085.1:0-20856 GCA_019973935.1 Trichonephila clavipes
GGTTCGCCGTTCCACTCCTCTATCGTTCCTCTTCCGCCGACTTTGTCGGTAGGCACCGATTCACTTTCCCCACGCTTCACTACTGGCAATTCTTCAATTAACTGTAATTTCATATATTTAAATACTTTAAACTCAAAAAAGGGCAAATTACTGATCTAAAGTCACTCCCCAACTTCTGACTGATAGAAGATTAAGATTTCTTCGGAAATCAGGCGCTTCATTAACCATTCAACCAATCATTAATTAAATCGTTCCTTCGAACGACCGCTTATATTTTTGAGAACTGGACATTCCATATCTACATCTATCAATTATTACTCATGATTGTATCACATATATGACTTCATTGCGTCATTATTTTTCCTATAAAACCGATGTTCATTTTTCTATCTTTTTTAGTCCTACCCCCACCCCCTTTACCCCGGCAAGAGTGCAAGTTGGTTCATTAAATTTTTATTCAAAATTTGTTTTCTCCCCTATTTTTGCATGATATCCTTTGAATTTCAATTCAAGATCTCCTTTGCTCGGGTCGTTTATTTTCGGATCGACCCAATTCCTTTTCCACGCCCACTTCTCTGCGAGCGAACGGCCTCGGCCAATCAGATCGCAGGAAAGTGGTCCGACTGTTTCTTCGGCCGACAGATTCACTCTGTTGCCGTTCCAGCAGAATTGTTCTGCCCATTTTTATTATATCTTTTAAAAATTAATTTTTAAGTAAAATCACTAATTCGGCCCTTAATTCTAAAATTCTGATGAGGAGGTACGCCCCGTTCCGGGGCAGGCACTCCGTAAGTTACATGCCACTTGCCACTTGCTGGACGGAAGCACCCGATTCTCGTTTCGACCGTCGTGGAGACATGACGTCCATTACGAACTGGTCCGAAAGGACAGACTCTACCGTTACATTAACCACCACCACGGGCTTGGGAGCTTCGCCATCTCGAGTAACCACCGGAGATGAACTCATAGCAGAGAAATCGGATCTTTTTCGGGAAGCGATCCGCGCCAGGAATGTTTACGCGGCTTGGGGCCCGTAAACTGACGAACGCCAGACCAAACGACCCGAAACTTCAAGAATACCACCAGGAAGTCACTAAAGCAGGTGAGAGAGTAAATTTACTACTTTCCCAGCTCGATGTCCCTCTCTTCAGAATTCCAGCGTCGGAGAAGGAGCTGGACAAAATTCTGATTCGATTGAAAAACAAGCCGATCGATCCCCCAAGTGGCAAGTGGCATGGAATTTACGGAGTTCCTGTCCCGGAAACGGGACGTACCTCCTCATCAGAATTAATAAAAAATAGAGCTGAATTAGATGAGAGTGACATAAGAGTAAATTAAATAGAAACAAAGGATGGGCAGGACAAATCCTGCTGGAAAAAACAGTAGCGGACGAAGTCCGCTCACTGATGAAAGAATTGCCCTGCAAGCTGCAATATGATTGGTCGAGACCGATCAACGCAGAAAGTGGGCGTGGAAACAGATTGGGTCGATCCGGAAATAACGACCCGGAACAAGGAGATCTTGAGATTAAAATAAAATCCAGATTCCATAAAATAAAAGGGAACTCCTCAATTGATTTAGATTCATTTTCCTTCTGGTTCTTGCCGCGGTAGTGTTCAGACGCGTTCCCTCTCCTTTCGAGCTTTCGCCCCAAGTCAACCTGGATCTTTTTTGCATCCGATAGTTTGTTCATTCTGAGTCACTTTTTGGCCTTGTTCCTTCCAATATAACCGATCGAGGTTATTGCTAGGGATAAATTTTTTATTTTTTCCGCGAATTTTTTAGTTTGATCCTGCACGTGGTCGTGTCAGGCCTCGTTGCGTTTTTCGTTCTACATCTTGGATTACAATGGATATGTCCGCTTCCAGGACAGATGTGGCTTCATCAGTCGAGGTAAGTGACCTTTTCACTCTTGAAACCATGTCTTTCGATGTAATGGCAGCTACGGATCTCATTGATAATTGTACCACGTGCGCCGAGTCCGAGGATTTGTGCGGAGTTCTCGATGAGATTCTCTTCACCCTCGAAGACGTCGACGCAGAAGCACAAATTACGCCTGAGAGACTTAGGCTAGTAAATTTAGTTCAATGGGCAGCATTGAAATGCTCAAGAAGATCGATTCGACTCCAAAATGCGGAGTTTAAGAAGTACATCAGGGAAGTTGAGCTTTCTCGACGTACCCCCACTGCAGCCTCACCCGCTTCGCAGCAGAAGCGGTCACTAGCGAAACGCCAGCCCGCATCGCCGCAGAAAGACGTTCCGTCGAAGAAGCAGGCGAAATCGGAGCGAAAGCTTCCTCGCACACCCGCCTCCCCTCGCCATATCGAAGACTCGTCTTCTATGGAGGAAGGGGAATCGTCAGCCGAAGAGAGCTCGGTAGAGATCGCTTCAGCTAAGCCAGCAAAGCCGGTGATCGCGCAAAGCAGCCCGGCGGCGAAAGCCGCCGAGAGCGCTAGCGCTCCCGGAACAAGTAAGAAAGACGACGGCTTCACTACGGTGGGCCGTAATGGAAAACGCATTGCTCCCATCGTGATAGATGCACAGAGCAATGCAACCGAGCTCCTTACACAGATAGGAAATTTGTGTAGTAATTCATCTCTACAGGGGCGCTTTGAGAACGGGAAGCTCCGAGTCTTCCCAACTTCTGCCGAAGAGCACCGAATTATACAAAAGTTTGTCTCGACAAAAAAATGCGGTCGCATACATTCGAGATGGCCCACAACAAACAACTTAAAGTTGTTCTGAGAGGGTTACCCACCGACTATAATCAGGATACACTCATGTCAGAGTTACACACACTTGGCTTTAAGCCCAATCATATTTCCTTGTTGAAAAACAGGAAAACGAATACCAACATGCCTCTATTTTTGGTAACCCTCGTTAGGAACCCTGAAAATAAGGGTATTTTTAACATACAAAACATTGGATTTTTTAGAGTTTCGGTTGAGCCGCTCAATAAATCCACCTTGCCCCCACAGTGCTATAGATGTCAGGAATTCTTTCATCACTCTCGGTTTTGCACTAGAGCACCGAAGTGTTTGAAATGTTCAGGAGGCCATCTCACCTCTGAATGCACCAAGTCAGCCAAGGCCCCGGCTAGTGTGCCAATTGCAGCGGACCGCACCCTGCAAACTTCTCGGGTTGCCCCAAAAACCCAATCAACACCAAAACAACAAAAACAAAAGCGGCGAAAACGTCTGGAAAGAGCGTGCGGCTGCGCGCAAGCAAAATACAAATATCTCGAAACCTTCCTTTGCGGAGGTTGTTAAAGGTTCATCAAACAATGCACTGGATGCCAAAGAAGTGATGACAAAAATGGCCCAGATGATGTCTCAGTGGGGAGAAATGCTGTCCTTACTACAATCTAAACTCTAAATTAAAATTCATCTGTTTTAGTTTAATTCATTCTCTCAGGTTTTTTAGCTGGAATGCTAATATTTCTAATTTATTCAGTAAATATTTTATTATTTGTACTCTTATTGATCCCGACTTAATCGGGTACACAGAAACGCTTTTCGTCCTTTCCGGGCGCTATTAGCATTCCGATCTACACTTGTCACGCGAGTGACCGCACAAACACAAAATACGACAAAAAACACGTTTTTCACACTCTGTTAACAACACTTCCTTCGCTGCCCTGCACTGCATCTTTGATACTGGGTTCTTGACGTGCTTGGTCACTGCCTTGATTTACTGCTTTCAGCCGTCCCGACTGCCTTCCTGCGTTCTTCCCTTCCCCCCGCCGGCGCTCTGCTTCGATAGAGCGGTCGTGTTTCGGGGCACGTCCTCCCTCCCCGTTCTGCCGGGGAGTTCTCTTGATTAGATACATTTTCTCTCATTCGGTTTCTGCTATTTTCGCCCTTCATTCTGGGTATAGGCGCTGCGCGCCGTCGCCCGTTTCCCATCTAATTTAAGTAAGTAAAAGGGAACTAACAAATTTTGAAAAATTTAAATGAACCTACTTGCACATTGCCATAAAATGAAAAAGGGGGGAACGGACCAAAAAATAAGAGAATATAGGACTAGACGCGGTATAAGGATTTATAAAACGCAATGAAGTCATATATGTGATATAATCATGATAAATAATTGATAGTATAGATGTGAAATGTCCAGTTCTCAAAAATATTAGCGGTCGTTCGAAGGAACGATTTAATTAATGATTGCTGGACGTGAAGCAAATTTTACAAGAGTTTTAGATAGCATAGAATCGTGCCTCCATCTGGTGGCCGAAAAAAAGCTGAAGCGCGACACCGCACAATTGAATCCGAGGAGGTCACCCTCCCGAATTCTGACCGCGGTGATCGCTGCTTCGAAAAGACATTACGTCCGCGACTCTCGGCGCGGAGCTAGGAATTACTAGTTAATTTGAGAGTAATAAACTTTAAAATAGGAAGCTTAAGTTTAAAATAAAAAATAATTTTAATTTAAAATAAGTTCCCAATGAACAAAAGTTAAATTTGAACCCTAAGCCTTTTGGCTTGGGGGAAGTTAATAAATTCGTGCTCGAGAAGCGCTCTGGGGCGCTTTTGAGACGATGGCACTGCGGGATCATATGCAGGCTGGTTGGTAATTAGTTCATTGGGAACGGAAGGAAGTTTATCGAAGAACCTTTTAGAAAGGTCCTTTATGTGAGTAAAAACGGCTTAATTTTTTAAGTCACGATAAATGACTTCATTGCGTATGAACCAGGGAGCATTAACAATTTGTCTCAAAAATGAGTTAGTCAGCGTGTGTAATTTCTTAAGATGACACATGCCGGCGGATCCAAAAATTTGAGATCCGTAGCACATGACCGGTCGAATGATGGATTTGTAGAGCAAAACTTTGTGCCGGATCGCAAGTTTGCTCCTTCTGGAGATAAGCAATTTTAAGCATGGCATGAACAGCGAGCGCTTTTTTGCGCGTCTGTTCGATATGATACGCAAAAGTTAATTTAGCGTCTAAAAACAACCCTAGGTATTTTGCAACATTTACCCAGGGGACGGGCTGGCCAAAAATATTTTACGGGGTGAGTCCGACGGGAAGTCGGGATCTCCTCGTAAACATGAGGCAGGCACTTTTAGATGCGTTTACTTTTATTTTCCAGTCGTTCAACCAGAGCTCTAGCGAAGAAACGTAGTGTTGCAGATTAGAGATTACCACGGAAAATCTCTTATTCTGCGAAATAACGGCAGTATCATCAGCAAACATTGCTAAATGCGATGAATCAGTTTGCGGGATGTCATTTACGTACAGAGTAAAAAGCAGAGGGCGAACTTAAACTTCCTTGCGGAAGGCCGCTTCTGATTGGTCGAGGGGAGGAGAGAATCCTGTCAACTCTCACTCTGAATGATCGATGTGAAAGAAAGCTGTGAATGGACTTGATCGAGCCGGAAAATCAAGTCGTATCATTTTCATTTCAAAGTTGGATTCATTTTCCCAATTGAATTGCATTCTGGTTCTTGCCGCGGTAGTGTTCAGACGCGTTCCCTCTCCTTTCGAGCTTTCGCCCCAAGTTCAATCTGGATCCTTTTGCATCCGATAGTTTGTTCATTCTGAGTCACTTTTTGGCCTTGTTCCTTCCAATATAACCGATCGAGGTTATTGCTAGGGATTTAATTTTTTATTTTTTCCGCGAAATTTTTTAGTTTGATCCTGCACGTGGTCGTGTCAGGCCTCGTTGCGTTTTTCGTTCTACATCTTGGATTACAATGGATATGTCCGCTTCCAGGACAGATGTGGCTTCATCAGTCGAGGTAAGTGACCTTTTCTCTCTTGAAACCATGTCTTTCGATGTTATGGCAGCTACGGATCTTATTGATAATTGCACCACGTGCGCCGAGTCCGAGGATTTGTGCGGAGTTCTCGATGAGATTCTCTTCACCCTCGAAGACGTCGACGCCGAAGCACAAATTACGCCTGAGAGACTTAGGCTAGTAAATTTAGTTCAATGGGCAGCATTGAAATGCTCTAGAAGATCGATTCGACTCCAAAATGCGGAGTTTAAGAAGTACATCAGGGAAGTTGAGCTTTCTCGACGTACCCCCACTGCAGCCTCACCCGCTTCGCAGCAGAAGCGGTCACTAGCGAAACGCCAGCCCGCATCGCCGCAGAAAGACGTTCCGTCGAAGAAGCAGGCGAAATCGGAGCGAAAGCTTCCTCGCACACCCGCCTCCCCTCGCCATATCGAAGACTCGTCTTCTATGGAGGAAGGGGGAATCGTCAGCCGAAGAGAGCTCGGTAGAGATCGCTTCAGCTAAGTCAGCTAAGCCGGTGATCGCGCAAAGCAGCCCGGCGGCGAAAGCCGCCGAGAGCGTTAGCGCTCCCGGACCAAGTAAGAAAGACGACGGCTTCACTACGGTGGGCCGTAATGGAAAACGCATTGCTCCCATCGTGATAGATGCACAGAGCAATGCAACCGAGCTCCTTACACAGATAGGAAATTTGTGTAGTAATTCATCTCTACAGGGGCGCTTTGAGAACGGGAAGCTCCGAGTCTTCCCAACTTCTGCCGAAGAGCACCGAATCATACAAAAGTTTGTCTCGGACAAAAAAATGCGGTCGCATACATTCGAGATGGCCCACAACAAACAACTTAAAGTTGTTCTGAGAGGGTTACCCACCGACTATAATCAGGATACACTCATGTCAGAGTTACACACACTTGGCTTTAAGCCCAATCATATTTCCTTGTTGAAAAACAGGAAAACGAATACCAACATGCCTCTATTTTTGGTAACCCTCGTTAGGAACCCTGAAAATAAGGGTATTTTTAACATACAAAACATCGGATTTTTTTAGAGTTTCGGTTGAGCCGCTCAATAAATCCACCTTGCCCCCACAGTGCTATAGATGTCAGGAATTCTTTCATCACTCTCGGTTTTGCACTAGAGCACCGAAGTGTTTGAAATGTTCAGGAGGCCATCTCACCTCTGAATGCACCAAGTCAGCCAAGGCCCCGGCTAAGTGTGCCAATTGCAGCGGACCGCACCCTGCAAACTTCTCGGGTTGCCCCAAAACCCAATCAACACCAAAACAACAAAAACAAAAGCGGCGAAAAACGTCTGGAAAGAGCGTGCGGCTGCGCGCAAGCAAAATACAAATATCTCGAAACCTTCCTTTGCGGAGGTTGTTAAAGGTTCATCAAACAATGCACTGGATGCCAAAGAAGTGATGACAAAAATGGCCCAGATGATGTCTCAGTGGGGAGAAATGCTGTCCTTACTACAATCTAAACTCTAAATTAAAATTCATCTGTTTTAGTTTAATTCATTCTCTCAGGTTTTTTAGCTGGAATGCTAATATTTCTAATTTATTCAGTAAATATTTTATTATTTGTACTCTTATTGATCCCGACTTAATCGGGTACACAGAAACGCTTTTCGTCCTTTCCGGGCGCTATTAGCATTCCGATCTACACTTGTCACGCGAGTGACCGCACAAACACAAAATACGACAAAAAACACGTTTTTCACACTCTGTTACAACACTTCCTTCGCTGCCCTGCACTGCATCTTTGATACTGGGTTCTTGACGTGCTTGGTCACTGCCTTGATTTACTGCTTTCAGCCGTCCCGACTGCCTTCCTGCGTTCTTCCCTTCCCCGCCGGCGCTCTGCTTCGATAGAGCGGTCGTGTTTCGGGGCACGTCCTCCCTCCCCGTTCTGCCGGGGAGTTCTCTTGATTAGATACATTTTCTCTCATTCGGTTTCTGCTATTTTCGCCCTTCATCTGGTATAGGCGCTGCGCGCCGTCGCCCGTTTCCCATCTAATTTAAGTATCAAGTCGTATGAGCTTGATTAGTAAGCCATCATGCCAAATTTTATCAAAGGCTTTGGCTATGTCCAGAAAAAGTATACCCGTGGCCTCGTGCTTGGCGAAGCCACTATGAATCAACTCCGTTACTCTGAGCAGTTGATGAACTGTCGAGCACTTGGGTCGAAAACCGCACTGCTGGGGATAATGAAATTAACAGCAGCGCAGTGTTGATTCAGGCGTTGCATAAGCACAAATTCGTATACTTTGCTCAAACAAGAAAGTAATGAGATTGGACGATAATTTTGCGCTAATTCCGGATTTTTGTCCGGTTTTAGGATGGGGATAACCACGGCAGTTTTCCAGGAATCTGAAAGTAGTTATTTTTAAATAGCTGATTAATCAGAAAGGTAATGAATAATAGAAATTTAAGGGGAAGATTTTTAAGCATACGATTTGAAATTTGATCAAGTCCGGGGGATTTTTTAGGCTTGATTCTCTGTACGTAAGTTAAGACTTCCGTTGGCGTGGTAGGTTCAATTTCTTGAACGTGGGGAGTAGCTAGGAAGTTTGCAACTTCCTCGTGTATGCGTTGATCGAAAACTTCTCGATCAGCGACGTGATTAGGTTCAAATTGTTCTTGCAAACTGTCAGCGATAACCTCCGCCTTTTCAATAGGGGTTATCGCGGTACTGCCTAGAGCCCCTTTCAAGGGGGGAATGGAACGAAAAGGCTTGCGTAAGAGAGAGGAATTTCTCCAAAGAGTGTTGTCTTCGGGCGATAAAGCCTCAATGTGTTTTTCCCACTGAGCTTGGGAATGCGATTTAATATCTTTCGCTATTTCACGACTGAGGGTACGGAATTCAGAATAAATGCTAGGGCACCTAGATCTTTGCCAAAATTTCCGTAACCTGTTGCGTTGATAAATTTTGGATTTAATCTCGGGGGAGAGGATTTTTGGAGCATTTTTAAATTTTGGTTTTGAAGCCTCAACGAAAGCTTCGGAGAAATTTTGATTGAGTTCGCTGATAGCTAGCTCAATATTTTCATTGCTGGTGAGGTCGGTAGAGGGGAGGGTTTTTTACTGAGAACGAATTTAAAATTGCTCCAATTGGTAGAGAGCTGCTCTGGATTTTTAATTAAAGAAGTGTTTAAATTAATTTCCAGAATAACGGGGTAGTGATCAGAGCTGAGATCGCTAAGAACTCTGACACTATGATTGTAGGGGATGTGTTTGAACACCGCCAAGTCGATAACGCTTCCGAACCGCTGGCGCGGTTGGAGGTGTGTGGCAGTCTGCGGTGCGACCAGTTTCGCTCCCCTAAGGTTGCTAACTAGGTTACGCAGCGAGATGCCATATCGGGTGTTCTTGACATTGTGCCAATCCACATGAGAAGCATTAAAATCACCAGCAATGATACAGTTACTTCCAGAATTGAAAATTTTTTTAAAATCCTCTGAAGGGAATCGGCTTTGTGCACTTTTTCGAATGTACGCCGATATAATATTCAGGGGAGGGGCATTTTTAATTTTAATTTGCACAGCAGTGGCGTCAATTCCCGGCGTTGCAGGAAGAGGAACCCTGTTGTGCACGATCTCGTTTTTACAATAAATGGCCGTGCCGCCTCGCGTTACGGTATGGGGAATTCAATCCTATCGTCTTTGAATAGACGATAGTTTGCGATCTGGGGGTCGATACCTGGCTCAAGCCAGGTTTCCTGGACCAAAAACAAATCAAAGTTTTGCTCGTTAACAAATTCACGGACTTCGTGGATTTTGTTACGCAAAGAATTTGCATTCCAAAATCCAATCTTAAGAGATTTTTTCACGTGAACTGGGAAAATTAGGCCGGGAGGGAGCGAAGCTTGCAGTAAGCTTCGAAGATATAATACGATTTATCCACGTCCGCAGATGCCGAGCGGAGCGCGGGAAGGGAGTTTTTAAACGCCCTGCAGAAGATCTGTTTGTCAATACAAGGAGTATCCTCGATGATGACAAGCAGGTCTTTTAGAAGACCGGCGTTTACACTGGCATCTTTTCTAGGGGCCGGTGTAGGGAGGGCAGTAGAAGTAGTTGGGGGGCTAACATGCTCCCTGGGAATTTGGTTTTGGACTACTTTAGAGTAGTCCAAATTAGGCGAGACTTTTCTCGCCTTGGAAATATCAGGGCGTGGGGCCTGAGGTGTAGCTTTTTTAGGGGGGAGCGTTTTTCGGCTTATTTGGGCCGATTTTATTTTTATTTTTGGTTTGGTTTTTTTTCTTAGCGTTGTTTGGGTGCTTAGGGCAGCGACTCCAATTTGCCGCATGCGCACCCGAACAATTGGCGCACTTCATTTGATCATTAAAATCAAGTGTGCAGTCCTTGGCCGAATGTGGCCCTGCACATTTCACACAGCGTGGCGGGAGGTGGCACACCTCCGAAGAGTGAAACCACCCTTGACACCGCCAACACTGGTTGACTTTATTTCCCCGTTCGAACGGCTTCACCTCAATTCGGGTCCCGAATAATTCGGTGAAGTCGTAGATTTTATGTGCCTCCGCACCGTTCTCGATCTGAAGGTAGAAGAGAGGCATGGGGGCTTTCGAGCGGTAGTTCTTCATTTGCGAAATTTTCGCAACTTTGAAGCCCTCCGCCTCGATTTCAGATTTAATATCGTCGGGCTCCGTGTTGGAGGGAAGCCCGCGAATGACGACCTTAATCGGTCGATCTTTTGAGCATGAAGCTCTTAAATTCAACCCCAGTCTGTTCGAGCCAGTGGCTGAGGCTCCTGTATTCGAGCTCGTCTCCTACAGTCACCTTCAGGAAACGGCCCGACATCTGGGATTGAAATGAAGGGGCAATTAATTTGGCAAGAGCCACTAGTTGCCTCCAATCTCCCTTTGGAGATACGAAAAACGGTGGGATGCGGGGCTTTTTAATCACCTCGGGCTCCACTACCTGATTCTGCAACTCAGCTGGTTGCGAAGAATCCATTTCTTCCTCTTCTCCTTCAAACGCGCGTCTTCAACAGAAGTCGCGGAAGGAGGGGTAGGAGAAGGTGGAGGGGACGAACGGGGAGAGCGAGCTTTCCTAACAAGCTGCTTTGGGGGAGCGAAGCCGTCCGAATCGGGTCGCTTGACATCTTTGGGCACTGGAACGCGAAGCGTTCCTCCGTCCCATACTTAAAGTATTGGGCGCTTGATGTTGGATTGGCCTGATTTCGAGATGGTGTTTCTGATTGGTGGACATGGAAGGAGACAGTGGGCGGGCGAACTGATGGTTTCGGCGGTCATAGAAAAATCAAGTCCAAATTCAGGGTAGGGAAATTGTAGTAGTTATTTCTTTTAGTTCAATTTTTTATTTAATTTTAATGTAATTTCAAATACCCACACAGGCACCCACTTTAGTTCCCATCTCTATTTTCTAATTTACATACTCGACACCAGGCGCAGCGAATAGAGTTCTCGCTCACCGACTCCTGACGACCAATAGCAGACGAGCTTCTCGTCTGCTTGCATGACTACGGTGACTACGGTGACAATATCTGGGCATATGGCTCGCGAAGCGAGCCTGACGGATGATTTTGACGGATGATTTTGTAAACAGGAATCTAGAATGCGTCAGCATTCTTCTATCCTCTATCTGGGACTCTGATTTTCATGGTTTTGGAAACTTGGGCTTGAAAGAGGGGCGTGACTTCGGAGGAGGAGATCCAATGGCAGTGCAGGAGGCGTTGGCTATTGAGCGATCGTTGATTGGAGGATGGCAGTGAGCTTTTAAGATTGAAATCATGTACTTTGAAATACTAAAAATTAGATGGTACGCGGGCGACGGCGCGACAGCGCCTTTTTCCCAGAAGGATGGGAGGAAATGAAAAACCGTATGAAAGAAAATGTGTCTAATCAAGAGAACTCCCCGGCAGAACGGGGAGGGAGGACGTACCCCGAAACACGAAACGCTCTATCGATGCAGAGCGCCGGCGGGGAGGGGAAGAACGCAGGAAGGCAGTCGGGACGGCTGAACGCAGTAAATCAAAGGCGGTGACTTATCACCCAAGAACCCAAAATAAAATGACGCAGTGCAGTGCAGCTAATATATGATGTTGAGAGTGTGAAAAGAGTGTTTAAATGTTGAGTTATGGAGGGCGAAGCGGGTTTCTCCACTTCGTCGAAGAGTATGAATATTTAATTTTAGGATGAGGATACGTAAATAATGTTTGTGCTTGGATAATTGGATTTTCATGAAATTCAATAGATTTAAATACATTTCTAGAAAGTTTAGTGATGTAATTAGAAATCGGCTCCATTTGTAGGTCGTTGTGAATCACGTCATTTCGGACGTACCAAGGTGCGTTCGTCATGACGCGTAGTATTTTGTTTTGCATTACTTGTACTTTTTTCATGTGGGTGGCGGCTGCGGCTCCCCAAACGGGTGAACCATAAGTAATAACTGGGCGCAAAATCTGCTTGTAAAGAATGACTTTATTTTCTAGGGATAGAGGAGACCTCCTCCCGACAAGGGAGATGGCCAAAGAAATTCTACCCCAGAATTTCTCAGATAGATAGTCGATGTGCTTTTTGAATGTTAAGCGGCTATCAATGTGTAGACCCAGATATTTCACCACCGGAACCCACTGTATGTAGTCATCAAAAAGTGTAAGTTGGAAAGGCGGGTCAATAACCCCCCATTTCCTGAAAACAATTGCTTGAGATTTATCTACATTTATTGCAATTCTCCAATGTGTAAGCCACGTCTCGAGTTTATCTAAAAAGTGTTGAATA
Source organism: Trichonephila clavipes (assembly GCA_019973935.1). NCBI lineage: Eukaryota > Metazoa > Arthropoda > Arachnida > Araneae > Nephilidae > Trichonephila > Trichonephila clavipes. Next base: position 12,497 of record BMAU01004085.1, read on the forward strand.
TTTTTAATAGTGTATTTCAGCTGGACACCTTTGCGAGAGGACTGCGGAATCATCCGCAAACAGGCAAGTACTGACGGTGGAGTGCTGTGGAAAGTCATGTGTGTAGATGTTGTACAAGTACGGTGAGAGCACAGATCCCTGAGGGACCCCAGAGAGGCAAGATCCCGTGTTAGAATGTGAATTATTTACACGAACTCTAAAAGTTCTATTGTGTAAAAATTATGAATAATTTTAATTAAATAATCAGGGAACTGTAATTTAATTAATTTGTAAGTGAGGCCATCGTGCCACAGTTTATCAAATGCCCTTTTAACGTCTAAAAAGACACCTACAGTATAAAGTTTGTGGGCAAAACCCTCGTTTATGAAGTTTGTTACACGTATCAATTGGTGTAGCGTTGAATGGCCCTCCCGGAAGCCGCATTGCTCCGGGGAATACAATCTATGGCTTTGCAGTGAGATTTGATTCTTGTTAAAATAATTCTTTCGAAAATCTTAGCAGAGGCGTTAATTAAGCTAATTGGTCTGTAGCCTTGTGGATATGTTCTATCTTGGTTTGGCTTGGCCAGCATAATGACGTTTGCTTGCTTCCACAGTGTAGGAAAGTGATTTTTAATGAGGCATTGATTGTACAACTTAGTTAAATGAGTAAGCACATTTTGCGTGAAATATTTAAATGCTATGTTTGGGATTTGATCTGGGCCTGCAGCTTTTCTATTCTGCAGTTTTTTAATAATGCCTCTAACCTCGGAGGGGAAGTGAGAGGGGGCGTGCATGTTGTGAAGTTGTCGAAAAAGTCATCGACTAAACTTTCAACTTCTTCAATCTTGTCGTCACAGTAGGGTTCTTCATTTTCCTGGAATGTGACTTCAAGTGTATCTTTGAAAACCTCCGCCTTTTCGAAATCCGAATAGGCCATTCCACCCGGACCATGAAGAGGTGGAAGGGGATATGCCTTTTAGAAAATTTCCTATGTAAATTATACAAGGAATTGTCCTCAGGGTTTAAAGTTAAAAAAATCTTTCCAGGTCCTGTTTTTATGTTCTTGGATTTCTTTCCTGATCTGCCTAATGAGAGCATTAACTTCGCGTTTGTATGGCGGGTATCTGGTTTCATTCCAGAGTTTACGGAATCTATTTTTAGCTCGGATAAGCTCTCTGATGTTTTCAGGGAGGCGGAGGTGTGGAGTGGTAATTAATCTGGTGGAAGTGGAAGCAGAAATAGCATTCGAAATATTGCTGGTAAAATTTTGAACGGCTAGATCCAAATCATCTATCCGGGGATTTCCGGGAATGGTGTGAGAAATTATTTCTTGAAATTTAATCCAGTTGGTAGTTTTTAAAGTTCTAAGAATTGGTGGGAGTGCATTATTAGTGACGAAATCAAAAATAACTGGATTGTGATCACTGCTAAGAGTATTTATAGTAAAAACTTCAGTGTGAGATAAATTAACTGCAAAGCCGATGTCAAGGATAGCGTTGGAGTGTCGACTGTTGAAGTGTGTAGGAGTATCGGGGGCGAGAATATCCAGTGCCGACCCAACGGCCCAATTGCACAGAATATTTCCATTTGAGTTTGCCTGCCTGGGTTCCAGCTGGGATGTCGAGCATTAAAATCGCCGAGAGAAAGGCTTTGTTGCTATGGATGAGAATTGCATCGAGTTCCGTAGTATTAATGGAGCCGTGTGGAGGTCTATAAATACACGCCACAGTAATCTTACTGTTGTTTCCTAACTGAAGAATGATTGATGCATTTTCAAAGGTGTTTGAAACATTTAGGATGGCGTGGTGCCTGATAGAATTCTTGACGAAAGGGGCCGTTCCGCCCCCTCTATGTGTTGTGCGGTCACTTCTGTGACAAGTGTAATTTGGAATGCTAACTCTGTCCGCAGGACGAAGATGAGTTTCTTGAATCCCGATTACGTCGGGGTTATAATCGATTATGCAATCTTTTAATTCTTCTAAATTATTTTTTAAACCATTAGCATTCCAGCTAAAAAACCTGAGAGAGTGATCCCTATTACTACAATTGAATTTTCACTTTAAAATTTAGTTTCTAATATGGACAGCATTTGTCCCCACTTCGACATCATCTGGGCCATTTGATTCATGACTTCTTTGGCATCCAGAGAATTGTTTGTGCCTTTTTTTTACTACTTCCGCAAAGGAAGGTGTTGTTGGCTGTTTTTGTTTTCCTTGCGCGCAGCCGCTCGCTCTTGCCAGACGTTCTTCGTCGATTTTGACTTGTTTGTCTTAGTGTTGATGGGATTTCTGGGGCATCCCGAGAAGTTTGCAGGGTGCGGGCCGCTGCAGTTGGCACACTTAGCCGGGGCCTTGGCTGACTTTGTGCAATCAGAGGTGAGATGGCCTCCTGAGCATTTCAGACACTTCGGTGCTCTGGCGCAGAACCGAGAGTGGTGAAAAATTCTTGGCAGCGATAACACTGCGGGGGCATGGTGGATTTATTAAGAGGCTCAACGGCAACTCTAAAAAATCCTATAGTTTTGATGTTGAATATTCCCCTGCTTTCAGGATTTGGGGAGGGTTACCAAAAACAGTGGCATATTTGTGTTAGTTTTCCTGTTTCTCAACAGGGAAATATGATTGGGTTGAAAACCAAATGTATGTAACTCTGACATGAGTTCTTCTTGGTTAAAATCTGTGGGTAACCCTCTCAAGACTACCTTCAACTGCTTGTTGTGGGCCATCTCAAATGTATGGGACCGCAATTTCTTGTCCGAGATATATTTTTGAATCAATCTGTGCTCTTCAGCGAAGCCGGGAAGACTCGGAGTTTCCCGTTTTCAAAACGCCCTCGAGTGGTGTGTCGCAGAACTTTCTAACTGGTCAAGGAGCTCGGTTGCATTACTCTGTGAATCAATCACTATGGGAGCAATGCGCCTACCGTTCCGGCCTACAAAAGTGAAGCCGTCGTCTTTCTCACTGATGCCGGGCGCGCTAGCGCTTTCCAGCGGCTTTCGCCGCCGGGCTGCGTGGCGCGATCACCGGCTTAACTGGTTTTGATGAAACCTCATCCGAGCTCTCTTCGGCTGAAGTTTCCCCTTCCTCCATAGAAGACTCAGCGCCTTCAATATGGCGAGGGGAGGTGGAAGTGGATGGGAGCTTTCGCTCCGATTTCGCCTGTTTCTTCAACGGCGTCTGCTTGCTAGGCGATGCGGGCTGGCGCTTGGCTGTTTTCCGCTTCGGCTGCGAAGTGGGTGAAGCCGCAGTGGGGACGCGATTATACTTTGAAATAGAAAGTGACTTTAACTTAATTTAAAAAAGAGAAATTTGAATAATTTGAGAGAATTTTAAAAGTTAAGGGGTAAAAAATAAAAGTTACAATTAAGAATGATAGGAAATTTAAATATTGTTCATTATAGCTTCTGCCAGAAGGCAGGTTTTTTCTTCGTCGGAATTAGCTGTTTTAAATTTAGAGAGAAGGTCGAGGATTTTGGGGTTCTTCTTTACTAGGTTTGAGATAGTATTAAAAAGTTCCAGAACTTGGGAAAAATCTGAACTGTTATTATCTTGAGTAAGGAATCCACTGGAAGAGTCTTCCTTTTATTTGCAGTTAGGTTTTCGGTTTCGGAGGGGGATCTGATTGGGGATTTCTCCGCTAACAACGTTAGCGAAGGAAATTCCCTTTTAGTCCATTTGCTTGAAAAAATTTTTTCTTTTTAATCGGGTCGGAAAAGGCAGCGCCTTTTTTGGGTTGGGGGAATTTGGGACATTTAGTATAACATGCCGAGTGACCGAAGTCCTGGCAGTTGATACAAAATGGGTTTTCTTGTCGTTCTTTGATGTGACAGTTTCGCGTGGCATGGTCTTTACCGCATTTAAGGCATCTTGGTTTCATAAAACAATTCGCGGCAGTATGGTAGAAGTTATTGCAGTTGAAGCATTGGGTTATTCCTCTAACGAGGTAACCTTCTACTTTCACCTGCAAATAACCCAACTTTTTGATGTCAAAAATTTTACTATTTAAGTCGTTTCTTGGTAAAGTAATTAGGAAATATGGGAGGGATTTTTTAGTTCTTTTGGAGATTAGTTGCGTGCAGCTATCTATATTGAATCCGATTAATTTTAAGTCGTTAGTGATATCAGTAATTAAAGCAGAATTAGGGAGGCCTTTAATAACGGCTTTAATTGGTTTATCTTTTGGCGTTTGAGAATGTAAAATTCGAAATCTTTATCAGTCTCTAAAAAGTGTTTAAGTTTTCTGTATTCTTCATGGTCGGTGGAGAACATTTTTACGACGTCATTAACGATTCTATTACGTAAATTAGGGAATTTTTCTGAGATGCATTTAATTTGCTCTCTGAAATTGTCTTTGATTTTAAGCATTATAGGGTGAGGGGGGAATTTGGGTGTAACTACTTCGGTAGTTACTGTTTCAATCGAAGGAGGATGCTCGACATCCTGTTCAAGATCGGAGAAACTATTGTTAGTTTCTATGGGGTCCTGGGTGGAGGTAGGAGAGATCGGTCTAGCCGTCTTTTTCGGAAAGATAAACTCTTCCGTAGAATCCTTTACCTTTCTGTTTACGTTTTTTGCTAAATTTTTCTTAGATTTTGCTATTGATTTTAGTTTTATTTTCAATCTTATTTTCAATAACAGGAGGGGAGGGAACAAAAAAATTTTCCTCTTCTACCGAGGTAGAGGGAATCTTATGATCCTGGCAGTCTGAGATAGTACATGGTGGGAGGGTTTGAAGCTCACTTACCATCTCCGCTTTTCTCCTGATCATGGCCTGTTTGCCGGAAATGTACATGTCCATGAAAGAATTTCCGGGGCTGGGAGAACGTCCGTCCATCCCGTGAATAGATAAATGAAGAGCTGAGATACCTGTGACAGTATCTCTAAGTTTCGCGCAGGCGGAAACAGTCAGGTCAAATTTGACGGCGAAAGTTCCATATAATCGCTTGATTCGCTCATGATGATTCGACAGGTCGTGAAGCTCGCAGGTGCGTGGTCTTCGTTGAGAAATAGAAATAACGAAACTCGGAATGACTAGACTTACGTTTATTGTATATATAAAAGGAAAATTTTTTTTAAAAAAGTGGTAGCTAGAAATAAATTGTTTTGGAAATGAAATGCTTATTTTGTGGAGCAAACGAAGATTTATTTCATTAAAAATTCTTTTTATTTCCTTTAGATTGTACAATTTTTGTATTGGATTATTTTTCATAATTTATCATAATGAGCAAACAGCTTTCAAAGAAGCTTATCTACAGCAGATATATCAGAGGCCTTATTTGTCAACTAAAATATCTAGGTTCTGGACGAAAAGAATGAATTCTTTTGTATAACTATATGTTATAGATAATTTGCTTCTTTTAAAATTATTAATTTATGGTAATTTAAAATTCGAAATGCATTAAGTTTTTTTGATCCATAAATTTGGTATTTCAAACAAAAAACGCCTTTTTCATGCGAGACAAAAATGTACGTTTAGGGCAGACAATCTGTTATAAAATATAATTTCAGTGAGCGAAATAAAAATTTAACAATCAATGAAGACAAACACCACCACCAGGATCGCAGTAAACTATAACAAAGGAACATTATGGGTACAGTATTTCTGCTGCTTTCTTTTCAAAGTATTGCTTATATTTCTAATTTAAAAATATTTGCTATATGCATGTAGTATCCAAAAAAAAAATGCAGATTCCTTTATCAAAAGATGTAATAATTTTTTTGTTATCTGTTTTTCGCCATTGAGGTTCTGTAGTTATTATGTACGAATATATCGATTCACACGTTCCCCGCTATTTAGAAAAATTAAAAACTCTATACGAGGGTGAGTCGGAAAGTAAATTTTCCCTTTGGATTGTGGTCAGGGTTGTGTGTGGAAGTCAAAACATAGAATGAGACATTGAAGATAAGACATAACTTTATTTTTCCACATAAGTGCCAAGTACATTGTGACATTTGTCATACCACTTGATAAGTTTCTAAAACCCCTCCGCGGCCACGGTAGCCGAGTGGTATAGGTATCGGATCGTGGCTTGCCTGGTCACGAGTTCGATCCCAGTACCACTAAAGACCCGCCGTGTAGGGCAGCGATGCACGTTAAATCTGTCGAGAGCTGAAACGTCCTCCCGTTGGTGTGGTGTGGTAGTTAGGAGAGGGGGGTGCCAGCTCAGGTGTCGTCCACGTCACTTGACCATGGTTCAAAATTACGTGGTCCGTCGCCAAAAGCCCTCGTGTAGCTGAACAGTGCGACGTTAATATTAAATCAATCAATCAATCTAAAACCCCTCCAGGAAAAATTCAGGGCTTTGCATACGGAAGAAGCGTTTAACGGCTTGTTTGACTTCAGCGTTGCTTTCAGAACGCCTCCAGGCGAGATTCTTAAAGCCCAAAAACAGATGAATGAGTGAGTGAATATTAACGTCGCATTGTGTTCAGCTACACGAGGGCTTTGACGACGGACCACGTAATTCTGAACCCTGGTCAAGTGACGTGAATGACTACCTGAGGTGGCACCCTCTCCTAACTATCACGCCACTCTCCTGGGAGGAGGTTTGAGCTCTCGATAGGTTTTATGTGTCCTACACGACGGGTCTTTGAGTGGTAATGGGCTCAGAACTCGTGACAAGGCCAGCCACAATCCGATACCTTGTCCACTTGGCTACCGCGGCCTCCCAAAACAGATGAAAGTCGCTTGGTGTGAGATTAGGACTAACGGATGGTGTAGGCGCTCCCTACCAATAGTTGCAATATAGTTTTGCATTGTCGTCGCCGATTGTGGTCTCGCATTGTCATCCAACAACAGAACGCCAGATCTGAGAAACCCAGGGCGCTTTTTTCCGAATCACCTATTTCAATTTCGATGTGTGTCACAATACCTCATAGGCACAGTGATATATATACCCTGGTTCCAACCTCCAAAAAATCCACTCAAAAGTAAACGTTTCTTCCGTATGAAAAGCCATGAGTTTTTCCTAGGGTTTTTCTGAAGTTTATAAAGCGGTATGACTAATGTCTCAATGTACTTGGTACTTATGTGGAAAAATAAAGTTACGTCTTATCTTTAATGTCTTCTATGTTTTGACTTCCACACACAACCCTGACCACAGATGACAGGGGAAACTTACTTTCCCTTGTAAATTTACGATGGATTGAATTTCTTTAAACATTGCCAACTTAATTTTGAAGGGAAGCGTTTATTTTGTACGTTCTATAAAAACTATACTTACTCGTGGACAAAAATAAAAGTCTGGCTTACATATGTCGCGAAAATCAGTGAATGAATGTGATTAAATTTGAAAATAATCTTGCAGAAATTTGAGTTATATCTGAATATCCTGAGCAAATAATTTAAACGAAGAGTTTTCCTATACATTTATTACAGTTAATTTTTTTTAAAAAAATTTTGTTCCGTGCCCATTCCTTCAGTAGTTGGTATTTGTGTTATAATGCCTCAAACATCAACATTAATATTCGGATGCCACGTTTTGCAACTTATCTCAACATCTTTTATTTATCGTGTTGTATTTTTCGCTAAATGACATATTTTGCCCATTCCTTTTTCTTTTTTTTTGGATAAAACAGTAATACTAGTTTTGATCATTTTCCAAACCTTTAAAAGGCAAAATCTTCATAACAATAGTAATAAATAAATAAATAACCAAATTTTTTAAATAGCTTGTGATGTTTTCACATTTGAATCTAAGCATTAGTAATTTTTGCTTTCTTCAGTCTCATTAAAACCTTTTGCGTGATTCAAGTGTTTTTCCTCTTTGATTTTTACTGATAATTTTTATATCTATTCCTATTATAAGCTTACCCCCTTGGCGAAGATTGTTCCAAGTGGCGTTCAAATGGCTTCAAGGCGCGTTTTTCAAAGTTGTTCAGTCAAACTGGGAAGAATATAGCGTTTTGTCCGAAGGTGCAAAATGAAAAACATTAGAATTTTAAGAAAGAATTCGTGTAAAGTTTCATGTACTTTTTAAAATTTGGGTAACAATTCCATGGAAAATTTAATTTTTCAAAAATAGGAAATAGAGAACATTTCGGAAAAAGGAATCAAAGTTCAAAAGCGAAATGTTACAGACGTTAAGACCAAATTCAGTAATATTTCGGCTTCTAAAAGTAGGAAAGTAAGGGAATTTTAATAAGAAAAATATTGATATCCGAACGACAAAAATAAAATTTTTTATTACATCTATATATATAAAAATGTTGTGTTGGTTTGTGTATGCGCGCATAACTCAAAAAGTTCTGCATGGATTAATCTGAAATATTGACACAACGTTGAATTTGTCTCTGGTCAGGATCTTATGTACTTTTTATTTCAAAATTCTCTCTAAATTTTTTAAAATTTAATTTTTAAGTGATTTTTGGTGTTATGATG
>BMAU01004087.1:0-32135 GCA_019973935.1 Trichonephila clavipes
GTCCCTGGAGTTCTCCTCTTCATGTTGTGCCCAAATCTGACTTTCTACAGTTAGACCTGTTGGGGATTACAGGCAGCTGAATTCTGTTACTGAGTTCGACAGCTACCCCATGCCTTATTTGAATGACTTTGCTCATGCACTACATGGCAAGAAGATATTTTCCAAAATAGACATTTTTAAGGCATTCCACCAAATCCCTATAGCTGAGTGTGATATTCCTAAGACAGCTGTAACAACTCCATGGGGTCTTTACGAATATACCCATTTGTGTTTTGGCCTTGTGAATGCACCACAAACCTTTATGCGATTCATGCATGAAGTACTAAGAGGACTTCCTTTTTTGTTTTGTCTACTTGGATGATATTTTGTGTTACTCAGAAAATGCTGAGGAGCATCGTTCTCACTTAAGAACTATATTCCAAAGACTGAGCTCATATGGTTTAAAACTAAATATCTCTAAATGTGTATTTGGTGTGACTGAACTCATTTTCCTTGGCCACTTTATCACTCCTGATGGCATTAAGCCATTGCCTGACAAAGTTCAAGCAGTTCTTGATTACAAACAACCAGAGACTGTTGGCTCTTTGAGAAAATTTTAGGACTGTTAAATTTTTATAGACGTTTCTTGCCCAAAGCAGCTGAACAACAGTATCTTTTAAGTGAATTTTTAAAAGGTTCTAAAGGTAAGAAGGACTCAAAGCCTTTAAACTGGTCTTCTGAGGCAATTACAGCATTTCAGAGGTGTAAACAAGCTCTTGCTGATGCTGCACTTCTTGCTCATCCTTCACCTTCTGCCCCGCTTGCTCTTCATGTGGACGCCTCTGATTATGCCATAGGAGGTGCACTTCACCAAGTTGTGGACTCTGAGCTACAGCCATTGGCTTTCTTTTCCAGAAAACTTACTTCATCTGAAAAGTCTTACAGTGCCTACGACCGTGAACTCCTTGCTATCTACTCGGCTATCCGACACTTTCGGTATATGCTGGAAGCTAGAGATTTCACAGTGTTTACTGACCACAAGCCCCTCACTTATGCTTTTAGGCAAAAAAGTGACAAGTGTTCTCCACGGCAGATCCGTCAGCTGGATTTCATCTCTCAGTTCACCACAAATATTGTACACATTCCAGGATCTGACAATATTGCTGCTGATGTTCTCTCTCGTGTTTCTGCAATCACCTTCCCAAGTCAAATTGACTATGACTGTATTGCTGAGACACAACAGACTGATCAGGAGCTTCACACCCTAATAGCATCTGGAACTTCCTTGGAACTCAAAAAGGTAACTTTTCCCAATTCGTCTACTGAAATTATGTGTGATCTATCAACGGGCACAGCCAGACCCTACATCCCAAAACAGCATCGCCAAGATGTTTTCTCTGCTATGCATAATTTATCCCATCCTGGCATACGTCGATCAGTGCATTTGATGAAGCAGCGTTTTGTTTGGCCATCAATCTCATCAGATGTAGCTAAGTGGGCAAGACACTGCCTAGCTTGCCAAAAATCCAAAATTCATCGTCATACTAGATCACCTCTTTCATCATTTCAAGAACCTTCCCAACGTTTTGATCATGTTCATCTGGATCTCATTGGACCTCTACCTCCATCAAATGGCTACACCTATTGCCTGACAATGATTGACCGTTTTTCGAAATGGCCAGAGGCCCAACCTCTCAAAGACATAACTGCTGAGACTGTGGCTGAGGCCTTCTTTTCCTCTTGGGTGTCTCGCTTTGGAACTCCTGCAATTCTCACAACCGACAGGGGCAGGCAGTTTGAGTCCTCGCTCTTCAAAGCTCTTAGCAAGCTACTTGGTGTTCAGAAATGTCGTACAACTGGATACCACCCTCAAGCTAATGGGATGATCGAAGAATTGCACCGCCCATTGAAAAGTGCAATCAAATGCCATGCTACTGAGCGTTGGACAGAAGTACTCCCTATCATCTTACTAGGTCTACGAGCTTCTCTTAAAGAAGATATTCTGTGTACCCCAGCTGAATTAGTTTTTGGACCACTATTCGACTGCCAGGGGAGATGTTTGACTCTTCCAAGCCAGACGATGATGTTGTGAATTTTGTTTCGAAACTTAAGTCTCACATGCAATCACTTCACCCTAAACCACCAAAACACCATGGCAAACGTCCAGTTTTTATCCATCCAGGACTGTTGGAAGCAACACATGTTTTTCTTCGCCGAGACATGTTTCGTCGTCCACTTCAACAACCCTATGATGGCCCTTTCAAAGTCTTACAAAGGAAGGATAAAGTGTTTTTTCCTTGACATCAATGGTAAACGGGTATCTGTATCTATTGATAGCTGCAAACCTGCCTTCTTTCTTAACACTGAGGACTTGCAACTACCTCAAACCAAGAATGAAACACCTGCTACTGTGGAACCTAATGCAACAGCTTCAACACCTGCTACTGTGGAACCTAATGCAACAGCTTCAACGCCTACCCAGCCATCTACACGTTCTGGTCGCAAAGTTCATCTTCCAACTAGGTATCGTTGACACTGGAAGGAGTATGCAGCGACCTTACAGCTCAACATAACGACTCCAAAACTGAACTGAATTGATCTGTTATTATGGTAGCGTGCCTGGTTCCATGTGTTGTTGTTTTTAGAAATTTACCTCTTAATTGCACATTTAATCTAAAGTTAATAAATGTTTATTGTTATTTAATTCAACCGTGTTGTGATGAAGAATGCTTAACCACGCAACGCGGCACACGTTAATGCTTTATCTACCACATTATGATTTACTGCAGTTTTTTCATGCAATATTTTTTTGGATCACTACATTGAAAATTAAGGAATATACATAAACGAAATACTCCACTTTGGGAAATTTAATCCGTTAGAGATAATAAATTAAAGATATTCCACTGTAAAATTAATTATATACACCGTTCACTTAAAATAAATAGTCAAATCGTTTTCTAAGGTCTTCATTAACATACAAGAACATAAAACACTTAAATTTTGACATGAACTATTTTCGGGACAAAAATAATAATCTTTACAATCCGCTGAAAACGTCGTCAGCTGAAAACGCTTATCTGCTGCAAAACTATTCTCCTTCCCTGCTAAAATACTCATCATAGAACAGTGGCTTAACGGAGAACTTTTCGGCACCCCTGCAAAGTCAGGTTTGGGGCCCCCATGTTGAATTTTACAAAGGGTAGGCACTTGCGTCAGTCAGTCTTTGGGCCCCTTTAGAACCCTGGGCCCAGCACGATGCGGGGGTGCACGTTACGCCACTGTCATAGAACCCGTGCTGCCATATATCTTGGAAACGTGGATTTCAAAGAATATTCTTGCTAAGTATTGGTAGAATATTCCTTCTAAGTTGGTGTGGTATGGTAGTTAGGAGAAGGGAGTGCCAGCTCAGGTGTCGTCCACGTCACTTGACCATGGTTCAAAATTACGTGGTCTGTTGCCAAAAGCCCTCGTGTAGCTGAACAGTGCGACGTTAATATTCACTCACTCCGAAAAATACACAGTACAGTACTTACAATTATTTTTATACTTAAAAATGCAATATCCGCCTATTGAGTTAAAATTATAGCGTTATAATTAACTACTGACCACAAACAAACTACGCAAATGTGTCCAAATGATGTAGTGTGAAAGACAAAGTTTATCTACTGTAAGTACCAGTAGCAATAAAAGTATTTATTTTGAAAAAAGACCAATTTCTTACCACCAAATGTGCATAATAAAATCATTAAAAACTTAGTTTGATTCTGAAATAAAAAAAAATTAGGGATTATGCTGTTCACAGGAATTAATTAGAAGTGAGCGCCTTGCGTAGCCAAAACAAAAGAGTTTCTTCACAAACAAAAGATAGATATATGCTGACGTGGGCTTTTTGCAGCGCACGCCAGGATTGCTTGCAAATGGCAGAATTTTTCTACTTACTTGACAAATATCGTTATATTTTGAACACTTCTGACAATATCTTTATAAATTATAGCCTATGTGTTATTCCGATGCATAAGCTATATTACTGTAAATTTTCATTAAAATTCATTCAGTTGTTTTTGCGTGAAAGACTCCCAAACATCCTCACAAACTTTCGCATTTATAATATATATCTACACTGGTGTGCAAAATTAAGGACGAAGTCGAAAAATTAGCATATCAGCTGAACGAAGAGGCAGAGTGGACAGAAAGACCAATCAGGAGATTAAGTAAGGTGATGTACGGTAGCACATGCGCAGATATGCAGATAGACGTAATGGGGGAGTGTCTGAGTAGAATAAAGCATGTTGTCGGTGTAAGATCAGTATTTCTGGCAAAGAGATTGCACGCCGTATAGCAGTTAAAATCACACCCAGTTGCTTCCTCAGCGAGAAATGGCGAATAATCAATCTGTTAAACGACATCTGGATGCTTTTACCCGAGGTCGAATCCTTGGGAAGTTGGAGGAAGGCCGCAGTGTGACAAGTGTGGCTGCAGAGTTCGGAATTGCTCACAGCATCGTTTCACGACTTTGGAAACAATTTCAAACTACAGGAACAGCTATCCGGGGGTTCAGTAGTGGTCGTCCACGAGGAACCACACCCGCAGATGACCGGTACATTGTCTTACAGGCCAGAAGAAACAGGCGGCAGACAGCGGGAGAAATCGCTAGACACAAGACACAGGTGACTGGACGACCGATATCGCGTTTAACCTTGGCCAGAAGACTGCACGGTGGTGGTCTGTTTGCACGACGCCCTGCACGGTGTGTACCTTTAACGCCTGCCCATCGCAGAAGGCGTTCTCTGTGGTGCCGGGAACACCGGAATTGGAGAGACAATGAATGGGGACGAGTACTCTTTACAGATGAGAGCAGATTCAGTTTGAGTAGCGATTCTCATCGCATACTCATCTGGAGAGAGCGGGGAAGCCGCAATCATCCCTCGAACATCATTGAAAGGGACAGGTATGGAGGTCGCGGTGTTCTCGTTTGGGGAGGCATCATGCTTGGTAGTCGTACAGACCTTCACATCTTCGACGCAGGTTTAGTCAACGGGACCCGTTATTGTAACGAGATTCTTCTTCCATATGTGCGTCTTTTTAGAGGCGCTATGGGTCTGCAGTTCCTTTTCATGGACGACAATGCACTATGTCATCGCACAGTAGCTGCCGAACAGCTCTTAGAGAGTGAGGATATTGAACGTATGGATTGGCCGGCACGATCTCCGGATCTCAATCCCATCGAGCATGTATGGGATTTTCTAGGCAGACACTTGGCAGCTCGTACCTTACCACCAGTAACGATTCGGGAGCTTCGATTGGCGCTGCAAGACGAATGGGCAGCAATGCCTCAACAACTCATTGACACCCTCATTCTCAGCATGGGCAGACGCTGTGAAACCTGCCTAGCAGTCAGGGGAGATCATATCCCCTACTAAAGACCGGATGGTTCTTGCTGGACACCCATCACAGGGATGTTTCGGCCTTCAGTCGCATTGCGCTCCATGCTAATTTTTCAATCAAGCTTCTTTTTATCTCTCTGATTTCTCTTTTAGTAAGTGTTGCTTACATTACACATGTCCTTACGTATTGGGGATCTTACGGTATTAAATGTGTTGATTTGGAAAGCTTTTGTACAAAGTTATATTAAAAAAACCGTCTCTTCCTTAATTTTTGCACACCAGTGTATTTGGAAAACCACGGATAGCACACACAAGCACATGAAGGAATACTTGGCCAAGACATATTTTTATAAATATTCTCAATGTATAAAGCATAACGAAAAACGTTTCACACAATTTTTTTAGCATTAACATACATATTATCATAATGAATATACTTTTTACCCGGAAGTGGTCGCGTGGAACACACAGATTACGAAATCGTTAATTCTGGCAAAACTGTTTATTTATTACCAAATAAAAACTGAAAAGTCCTTGAAAGTAGGTAAGTAAACTTTCTCTCAGTTAAATTATTCACTGGAATCATGATTTGTATCGTGTACAATAAAATAATTAAAAAAAAAGATTGGGGTGACTCAATAACCCCGACCGTATCGAGTGCACGCCCGCTCCAGGGTTAAAACATGTTGAAGTCTTTTCGCTTTAAATATTAAAAATAATACAATTATTCTTCGTCGATATTTTATATTATTGATCATTATTTAACATCAGTGACGCACACAAGGGGGGTCTGGACGTCCCCCCCAAAGCCCTTGATTTCTTTCCGATTGATTATAATTCTAAGTTTATAGTACGCAAAATTTAGTTAAGTATTTGTTATTAATGATTAATTTTATTAATTAATGCTAATTATTTATTTAAGAATTAGTTTTTTACTGTGTTTTGTTCCCGAAAATCGACAAAATCAAAAGGAACCTGATGCAAGATTGGTGAACTTTCGACCCCGGACCCCCCCTTGAAAAATTCCTGTGTGCGCTACTGTTTAACATCAATTATAAATGCTAATTCTGTGAGGCTTAAAATTACAATTCGCTTAAAACTAATTATAATTTGAGCAACGATTTTAAAAAAATCATTTTACGTTGTCGAGCACTTGGCTTTGCTTCCCTTACAATTCAGCTATTATATCAATAATGTTTTATTTTCTTATAAATGAACTCGTGCAAAGAGCGGGCACTTCAGCCGGTATACTTTTAATGTATCAGTGCTGCACAGAATATTTTATAACTAATTAATTAATACTAAATTAAGAACAAGTTTAATAAGTATTAATGACGTCCATGAGCTTGTCTTGGAAAGCAAAGTTTTTATAAGGAATGCTTATTATTAGAAATTGACCCTCTGAGTTCTTTTTCTATATTTAGCAGACAATATCTATATTTTGTCTTCTAAGCAGCTACCGCATTTTGCAATATGTTCAATTTAAAAATTAGAGAAAGGAAAAAATAACATACTAATTATCCTATTTTTTTATTTATTTATTTATTTTGCTTAAAAGTAGTATACAAAATTTTTAATACTTATGTTACTAATTTGTATGGTTTATAACTAAGATCGCCTATTGTAACTTTAGCGTCAAAGTGCATTACTATTGCATTCAGTACATTATTAATGTATAAGGGGGGCGCGAAAAAAAATTGTGATCGAAAAGGGGGACGCCAGTATTGAAAGTTTGAGAAGCACTGGTTTAAGATTATTATTTTAATTTTCTAAATATTTTGTGGAAAAAATTTACAGTTCGCAATACAAAATAGAAAACTTTAAAAGGTTTGAAAATTTAGATTGGATTAAAAAAGAATTTAGTTATTTTTAATTCAAAATTCATAATTTTATTTTCAAGCATTCATAGAAATTCCTTCCACACTGCTACAGAAAAGTAAATTATATGACTCGGAAATCGTCCCTCGGGAAGACCCGAGGCTTTGTGCAAGCATTGAAGTTGCAAAAGAAATATAGTCTCGACTTTCCCTAATGTAGAGATGCTTTAAAAATATTTTTAACTATACCAATATAGAATACATCAGGTCAGAGATCTTTCTCAGTTTTAACCCGGCCCTTCCCTGCAGGGCAAGTCATATTTACCATCTACCTTTTTTCAACGCTCCTTCTAAACCTTTTTTCGGAAATTGATAGTTTCTCGTGTAACTAACTTTAAGGTCATATCCTTTGAGGGGGGCTTAGCTTGTAAGTGAATTCTAAATATTTATCTTTGGATACCGCCTCTTCGGGTTTGTCCTACCCTGCGCATGAATCGCCGTTACAGTTCTGAAAGCATGAGCACGTTTTAAATCTTCCTTATGCTATGGCGTATTATTGTAGTTATGATGAAGAAATGTGATATGTAAGTAATTTAATAGATACAGTATTTAACAGATATAGTACAACAGTATTTTCGGATGAAGAAATTCTGTTCGTGATTATAATGAGGAAGAATCAAATGATGAAGAGTATAACAACAAACATGATTCCTCCACTGAAATCGATCCAGATTTAGAAGAGGCAGACACAGCTGGAAATAAATGTTTTATATGTATGGACACATAAACATTTGGGAAGAACGTGACTTTAAAGGAGACAATTGGTACACATCTTATCCACTTTCAGGTGAACTTTTGAAAAGAAAAAAAACCTAATGCTGAAACAATAAGAGAAAATAAAAAAGAAATTCCAAAATAAGATATAGATGGTATACAGCTCTTCAATGAAATAACTTCCTTCAAAGATATTTTTCCTGGTAAAAAAAACAGCCAACTGAGATATTAGGAATTATAGTGAAAAATGATCTTATTCCTTGTTTTCCTAATTTCGCTCTAGCATTAATAATTTTTTTAACCTTGCCTGTTTTTGTAGCTTCCGGTGAAAAAAGTTCCAGTAAATTAAAAATTACTTGAGTAATAATATGACACAAGAAAGGCTTTCAGATTTGGCCATAGTCTTAATTGAATCCGAAATCTCAGAAAAAATTGAGTTAACCGAAACTATTAACAAATTTGCTTCTCAGAAAGCCATCAGGAAGCTTTTATTTTATGGTTAGAGTAAAATCCGGGGTATAACGTGCCCCTACACATATTCGCCGTATAACACGCACAACTTTTTTTACGAAGAAACCTGAAATGCATGTGCACAATGATCTTATGCCTTAAAGTCCTTTATTCCAGTATTATTCCAAGCTTTAGTAAAAAATAGTGTATTTTCAGAAAAACAACCTTTTAAGTTCATAAGGAATCTTATTTCTTTCACAGAAACAGTATTTCGATTTATGCAAAAGTCTGATCTTTTTCTATATGTTCTTTTTGTATTTTTAAAGCTCTCATTTTTATACCAGACTTATAACGCGCACCCGTAAATGTCGATCTTACTTTTTGAGTTAAAAGTGCGTATTATCCACCGCATGATTTTACGGTATAGTTTATTTCTTAGTCTTATTAGAAGGACTGCTTTATATACTTTTCGTTTCACGAGATTTGTGCCTTAGTATTTATTTTTATTAGATTGTATTTTTTATGTAAATTCTGTCGTTTTTCATTTATAATTGTAAAATGTTTCATTTTATTTTAAAGGTTATATTTTCGTTAGTTCATTATTTTGTTAAAGCATTTTGTCGCTATTTTAACTCATTACCTATCCAAAAAAATGAAGTTCTGCATTTCAAATTTTGTTTGAATTATTATTAATGTGTTTTACTTTTTATTCTTATATAAGTAGATGAGTTTTTAACGTCAACGTTAAGTATTAGTCAAAATATGAAAAGTTCTCTAGGGGGCACATTAGGTGTTTGCACGAGAGGCCAATCCTAGGGTGATACCCTAGGATCGGCCCTGCTCGAGGAGCATGTTCATATCAGGAAGCTCAGCATGCAGAAAGGAGTCACCAGATACCATCAGTAGGATGGTTCTTTTTTTAATTTGCTACACTATTATGATCTGAACTAATTGTGTAACTTTAGGGAGCACGTACGATTCAATTGGCAAAAATCGGTCGAATTTTCAAATAAAAAATTTTTTTGCTTGAATTATTCTTTAAGAATTTTCCATAGTCTGACGAAATTTGAAAGCTCTAAATTAAAAAAAAAGATCAGTTATGATAACTTTTATGTTCGTTTTTATTAACATCCCAGTGGTAAATAAAAATTTTAAGCGGATTCATCTCAGGAAAAAAAAAACTCATTTATCTTAATTTTAAATGCTGAGGCTTTTTTCTATGAAACCAAATGCTGTGACATTTTTTTTACTTATTGCTATTCATACATGTAACTAAGGTTGGTTGCATTTTTGAATTAAAGCAATACTTATTTTTTTAAAAATAGTTCAATTTATATTTATATATATTTTTTTAAGGAATTTTCAACTAGCATTCAGAAAAAAAACAAAACATTTTACGAATATCAGTCATGCTTGTAGAAAACCCATATCAACTTTTGTTGAACATAGTTTGACATATTTGCAAATCATATTTCATATGAGTACATCAATTGTTGTAGGGGAGGAGTATTATTTTGAAATCCCTTCATAAATTTTAAAACTTTTTCTTTAAAGAATTAAATGGTTGGTTTTTTCAAGCATTTTGAGAACAAAAACTGTTTCATGTAATCCCTATTAATTGGTTAAAAGCAAAGAAAACTGTGAAAATCATTAAATCGGAGATTTTTTGTGAATCGTACAATATCCTCTTAAGGTAGCCAGATTTTTAAAAACAAATGTGGTGTCCTCGAATTCAATATATATATATATATATACATATATATATATATATATATATATATATATATATATATATATATATATATATATATATATATATATATATATATATATATATATATATATATATATATATATATATATATATATATATATATATATATATATATTGTTTCATTCTTAGCAGCTGCAACAGCAAGTGTACCACATTGAGTGGGTAATATCAATTTACCCCTGTCAAGGGGTAACAGATTAATTGACATGGTAAATTCTTTTTTCTGTTTGTAACCAAAGGCAACAAATGACAATTTTTCCAATCTTAATACTCTCATAGCAATACATTCAGTGGTATATGTTAAAATGATTATAAAATATAGAATTGGGTATGTCTTAGAATAAAAATATATACAAATGCTTGCACAAAGATAAATACGCCTGTTTTATGCACCTACAATAGCACTGATCATTACCTGAACATGTTTCTGCAATTTTTTAACTTCGTAAAATACATCCCCGTTTGTCTGCGATTTAACTAAACATGAACTTGTCGACTTAACATAAATATCTCTATCAGGAATCCTTAAATCATTGTTGTGACATTTATAATATGTTGGAGGATAAACACTGGTGAGAGTGCCAGTTATAGTTCTGTATTGATGAGATAAATACGTATCATTCTCTTTTTTTTTAACAATGTATCAATTAAATTATCGACTCAGAGATTAAATTTACGTTTAAAATAACTGGTCTTTAATTAATGGTGAAAAAATTTACAATACATATTTGTATCTGTATAGGCATGTGGAAATTGACGATGAAATATGAAATACTCCATAAATCTGTTCTATAATAATAATCATCATCAAAATATTTAATAAAAACAGGCTCTTTATCAACAAATGCAACTCTAAAATTTTGCATCATTTGTTTTTAAACTTTAGTAAATTTGTTTCTTCTAAAAGCACTACCAAAGAAGCATAGTTTCATTTCTAATTTCGATACCAAAAACAAGATTATTTAATTGTTTTTTTCCAAGCATGATGAAGGTGCCATTTGCAAAACAAATGTTTAACTCCTTCCCAAATACTTTTTTAAATGCCGAGCCAGTTGTTTTATCAGTCATGATACAATCAATATTTAAACTGGGTACCCTTTCTTTCAAACTGTTAAATAAACAATACATTGTCACCGCGTCTAATTTATCTGTAATAAAATGAGCAACTGGATAACCTATTCCATATTCATCTGGTACAGTTAAATTTATTAAATAGAAACCATACTCATCAGTTTGGTGTGTGGAGTCAATACATAATATTTTTCAACAGTTCTTAATCATGCTTTTTTTGCTCTACTGTTTGTAAGCCAATTGCAAGAGAATTATTGGGTAACATTTTTGAGCTAGTTGGTCCATGAACTGAATCTTGGCTTTGGGGATTATATAACAAAACACAATTATGAGGTTTTTGCAGTTTTTAATTATAATATTGACAGAAGCAGCATCATATATATATGTAATAATTCCCTCTAGTATCCTTTAGTTAACTCTTTTTAATGATATTCAAATAATCTTTTAATTATTTGGTTCAAAACTAACATTGTAATTTTAATCGTAATCGGCTAGTTCGAAATCCCTGTCCCACCCATTCTATCCAATCAGAACTACTATTACGTAATAACCACTGCTGGTATAAAAGCAAAAATCTTGTGCAATTGCTCTCTTTTGTCTGCCTTCCTTCATCATGTAATTAACCGGCTACAGCGCATTCTTTGTTTGTCCATGCCTGTGTTTGTGCCATGATGTTTGCTTCTTGTTATGTGTAATGCCGTCCTTACTTGATCTTTATGTGTTTCCAGATGTGAATAAACTACAGTAATGATTTACCTGAGTGCCTCTTCGATAATACAGCATTCGACCTCGCTCCACGTAACATAGAAAATGACACCACCGGCCACGCCCTATCTTTGGTTCGCTACAGTAATAACATACACTCACCACGTCTTACAATTATTTTTTACCACTCTCCAGAAATATTACACACACACACAACCATATATACTGCTCAAAATAACTAAAGGATATTGCGGTTTTAGATGGATCTTGTGGCTGGAAACTTTTTAGCTGATTGATACATGGTCGACAGACATAGTAGGTTATATGAGAATAAATTACACATGTTTGGCAGAAAAAAATGCATTTATTGCGCATTTGCCTACAAAAGGAAAAAACACAATTTGGGCATATGAGAAAAAGAATAAGAAAAGGTGTTTTCTTCAAAGGAAATAATTTTCAGTAAGGGGGTATGGTTTCCACGGACGGCCAGCAACGTTGAGCACCTTTGAGGCATGGAGTCAATGAGGCTATTAATCACGAGTTGGGGTATTCTGTCCCACTCTTCCAGAAGAGCTCTTTCCAGTTCTTGGAGAGTTTGTGGGGGTGGTTGGCGGCCAGCAACTCGTCTTCCTAGAGCGTCCCAAACCTGCCTGCTCTATTGGATTCATGTCTGGAGAAGACGCTGGCCATTCCATTCGTACTATTTCCTTCCTCGAAAGGGAATCCTCCTGGGTTAGCACGATGTGGCCTGCTGTTATCGTCCATTAAAATGAAAGTCATCTCCGATTGCTGTAGCGTAAGAGACTTCAATAGGTCTGAGGATCACATTCCTATATCGGCGAGAAGTCGGGAGATCCATCTCGAATGATGTAGCGAGGTCTGTGCGCCCCATCAATGGAGATGCCACCATACACCAACACTCCTCCACCATCAAATCTGACACTTTCGTGCACGAACAGGATTATTCCTATTGCTGCGAGACCCTCTCAGATGAAAATACGCCTATTATCTGATGAACAGAAAAATGGGACTCGTCGAAGGAACATTTGCTCCATTCATTTCTCCTCCAATTCACATGCTCACTCCTGTGGTCGCGACGATGCCTGATGTTAGTCTAACACAAACCAACGGTCATATAGACCTACACCATGGAGCCGGTTTCGGACAGTCTCAGTTGAAACATTGGTGCCAGTAGCCGAGCGAGGTGTTGTTGGAGAAGAGTAGCGTTCATATTTTTTGTCTCGAGCCGTTAACACTAAATAACGATCTTCATTGGGCGTTGTTGCCGTCTACGACCTTGTCTGGTCTTCTGCCTGCACTTTCAGTCTCTCGAAAAACGGTTCCAGATCCTGGAAATCACACTTTGTAACACTCAATGGCTTGCGCTACTTCGGCTTGAGTTTGGCCCCCTTTTAACCTACCAACAATTCTCCAGCTTCTGAATCGGTTAAATTACTTCGCTGAGACATCGTACTCATCGAAAGAACAAAGCAGTCATTGAATGCCGATCATCCTTGTCTTCATTTCAGTTGAAAGTCAAATTTCATTCGCTGCCGCTGAAGCGACGGTTTTGACGTCGAACACAAAAGTAAATTACTCCACAGTTTGAAAATCAGAAAAATTTACATTTTTGATTCTCTTCTTCGATTTTCGGCAAAAAAAAAAAAAAAAAAATTCGCTTATATCTTTATTTTTATATAAAACTTACAATATCCTTTAATTGTTTTGAGCAGTGTATATGTGATATATATATATATGTATATATATATATACATATATATATACATTATATATATATATATATATATATATATATATATATATATATATATATATATATATATAAGATTTCTGGAAGATGGGTAAAACTATCGTAAAACGTGGCGAGAGTGGATATTATTACAGTAGCGAACCCCAAAAGATAGGCATGGCTGGTGTTGATTTTCTTTTATGTTGATGCATTTTTCGCATGTAAAGATCGACGAGGAGCAGTATTGTAGATTAGTAATCAATTTACTGAATGTCTTGAATCCTTAAAGGCATAATTACGATGAACATGGACGACACAACATAGACAAAGAAATTACTACACAAAGCTGGCTACATATTTACAGAAAAACAAACGAAGAAGATGAGAGAGATTACACAAAGGTTTCGGCTTTTATAGTACAAGTACTTATGACGTAATAACAGCCGTGATTGGATAGAATGGGCGGGATTAGGATGTCTGGTGCAATAAGAGTACTCGATTAAGATTAAAATCAGGGTGTTAGTGTAGAACCAAATAATTAAAAGATTATTGCAGTACTATTAAAAGAATTAATTAAAAAGATGCTAGGTGAATCATTACATTTCCCCCCTCCGTAAGACGTGTGTGCATCAGGGCTCTTGACACACACCCGTATCTTACAGAGGTATAAAATTTAAAATTTTGAATAAAATTATTTATTAGTTTAAAAAATCTTGCACTTGCCGGTAATGACATACATAGCATGATCTCAACACAGAATTAGATGATAGAAAAATATAAAAACAACAATATATATACTGTTAAATTATAAAATATGGGTACCCATAAATAATATTCAAAAATGCAATAAAAGTCAAAAGTATTACTCCAAAATGTTCACATTTTCTTGAATAGCTGCTGCAATAAGATTCACACCACTAAACGTGACATCATAAAATACACAATATCAAAAAAATAAAATAAGGAACACTTGAAATGGAATGCAAATAAGATAAGATTCAAAATAATTGCAGCCTAAAATATAAAAATATCATCAATGATAAACATCATGGGAAACATCTAAGTTTGTTTTTCAAAAATAAAATTTGACGTCTTCGTCTAAAGTAAACTTAATAATCCGAGATTATTAAGGAAGGGGAATTTAATTCAGACTCTTCCTGCTTCCATCCAAGAGTACACTTCCATCCAGAGTACACTTCTCCAAAACTGAACAGTACCTCGAGATGAAAACAGGAAAAATCCGAAATTGATTGGAAGGTGGACCCATGTTTCGCACATTATAAGATCTGTAATCATTTCTTATTGTGATATTTCACAACAACAGTAAAACAAAAGGAAAAAAAATATCTCAAGAGTGGAAGGGGGTCCACCTAAGGGGTAAAATGAAAAAGGCCTTGGTTTTTGTGTGTGTGTGTTTTTTATGTAATTATTATTATTCATGTGACTCAATTTCAATTCTCAGGGGTAATAAGTTCTTAATTTTGAAACGTGCATAATTTCAGTAAGTTTTTTTTAGTTAACGCGTTAGGCTTGGTTATTTTCATAATAGACATCTGTCAGCTTTTTGTACTATTTCATAGAGGCCTGAGAAAATTGGGGATAATTTTCTTCGATTTGGATAGTTGAATTCTTCATAAATTGCAGTCTGCCCGGTTCAAAGGAGAATCAATGAAACGTGTATCATATTTAATTTTATTTTCTCATGGTATTTTTATGGTGTTCTCTTTTTGCTAATTTTTCTGGCTTCTTCAACTGGAGGGTAAACTTGATTTTGAGCTAATGGAGGTGTATATGGTAAAAGTGCCAAATAACAAATATGCAGGAGGAATTTTGTGACTGAATGAAGTGTTAAGTTATACTCATTGATTACTTGTTCTAGAAATTTGGTTCAAGGAATTTTGGTAGGAGAATTCACTTTACATCTTTATATATAATTTAGTTACAATAGACTGATTTTACACGTTCACATTTACCATTTGTCTGGGGATGATGAGAAGTAGTTAATAACTCAATGTTGTGCGGGTGCAAGGGTCAATTGATGTGAAAATAGGACCATTGTTTCAGATTCATCAAATTGTCGGGAATGTCGTCCTTGTCACACGACGATTTCGGTTGACTCACGTACATCATGGTCCGTACCAAGTGAAATGCATGTTTAATCTTGATGCATCTCTTGGCGTGACCGCTGTTTGGAAATTCATAACAAATTCTTTCTTTCCAAATGTTTTCAAAAGAACTCTCTGGTTTACATGCCAAAATCATGTGTCGATGTTGTATTTTACCCTTCTCATTCACCAATCCATCGCACAGACACCAAAAGGGGGTAAAATGACACATTGATTCCGAGTTTTTTCCATTTCCCGGCAAAAAATCTCAAAAATATCGTGTTTCACCATAATATGAAACCACTCCAAGTCTCCCCTCAAATAACGTTCAACTATTCCCAAACATCTTTTCCCAAGCCTCCGTGAAATTCTATCCCCTCTTCCCATATTTCGGGTTTTACAAACATGGAATCATAAAAACCTACAATATTCAATTTGCGACGGCCAGCCATGTCCCGAGGATTGGATTGAAAGTGCTGACATTTACACGTTTCCACCTCTATTTCCTCAGCAATATTCTCCTCTTTTGCCTCCACAATGGCTGAAATCTTTTCATTCGTTACGAAAAGCTTCAAACATGACACGATGTGATTACATTGACGGAAAGATTCTTTTCTTCGCGATTCCATTGTCGACGTCCAAAACAAAAAATGCATTGCTTACGAGAATCAATGCATGTGTTTTAGGGGCATGTTTATAATAAAAAGTGACCCAATGTCACAGATGGAGCTCGAGACATTCAGGGCAACACACGGGATCGTTTGAATGCTTATGAAGATGCCTGAAAAAAGTCGCATAAGATTTAATCATGTCTGATTGTATTATTGTAATTAAAAAGACAAACACTTTAAAATGAAGCAAACAGACGATCCACAACTTTAAACGCTACTAGAAATTTTTTTTTGTTTTTTTACTTGTAGAGAACAGTTTCATCTGTTCATTTTCTTTTTCATTTGAAATATTTTCACACATAAAAGACAATACACGCACAAAACATTTAGTCTCTTTATTTACATTTTTTATTTCCCTTTTTCATTATTTCCATGTTTCAACAACTCTATGCCTTTGAATGTGTGTTCAGCGGAATTCATTGAACCAACCTAAACACGGTATCTGAGCCAAGTGAATCAGGGGGTTAGAATCTGCTCTGTGCAAGCCTTGGTCACCAAATTGCATAATTTGGGCCTGCCAATGACAGTCCACATCGCTTGGATAAAAGGCTCCTTTGCCTTTCCTGGCCTCCTGTTCGAGGTAATCGTGGAAAAGGTCTGCAGGTACGCATTTGAATTGAATCAACCTTGACCAGAGGAGTTGTGTGGCATGATCAGAGGAGCTACGTGGCATGATTAGAAGGCTGGATGTGTGTCAACCTGGGCCACATTATTTTTAAATGGGCACAAGTGTTGCGTGCAATAGTTTCCAACCTTGGCATAAAAGATGAGCCAAAAAATGGGAGAACGACTACTGGTCCCAAGCTATGCTCCTTTCCAGTAATCATTCTCCCATTTTCTGGGGCTCAATACAGTGTCTAAAGGTGCCATCAGTGGGTTGGGTGTTCTGCAGAGGGGGCAAGTGTTGCTCACATCCAGGTGTCGGAGGAGGTAACGCAAGTGAAATGCACGACCACACTGCGTCTTTCCGGCCAGTGCATCGTGCTGAGGCAAATCGAACACGAGTCTGGCACTTGGAAGACGCAATCGGGCCATTTCTGTCCAAAACAACCGTCCAACACTGCTTGAGCCAAACGAGTCCAGGTGGTCATGTTTTGAGCACCATAGCGTCTCAAGCCTTGTACACCAAACCGTACAATTTGGGATGGCAATTGAGTCCATAAGGTTTGGACAAGGCTCCTTTCCCTTTGGCGGCCTCTTGCTCCATGAATTCACTGTCCAGGTCGGCACGTTCGAAAAAGGAAACACTTTCAAACCAAGGCACGTCATGGGGATCGTGGTTAGGTAGGATTTCCATCATCAAATCAATAATGTTCACGGCATAGATGGTTTCCAGTTCAATCACCTCGGATGGTTTCAAACGAATTAAAACGCTCCGAAAGTTCATCATGAAGGTGATGTAATCACCGAGGTCTGCCTCTTGGTATATGGCAAGATGCAGTGTGATAACTAATTAGTGTTCCATGTCTCAAGAGTAAAATGATGCGATTGGCTTTTGAGCCCTGCTTTTTTATAGTGGACAGAAGGAGGAAGTCGACTGAAAAGGAAATGTGTGATGAGGGCTTTCAAGCAAGAAAGGAAAGAGACAGGGTTGAACAATCAATCATTTATTGATACCATATACATTGGTGGGTTGAATAATGAATCCATTGTTGCCCAATTTCATGAGAGGATGATTTCTAGGCACCCACAAAACAATATTGTTTGAAACCTCCGAAAAACATTTTTTTCCATTTTTTAAAATTTCCTCCAATTTTGCTTTGGTGGGTTCGCCGTGCAACATTCGTTCTTGAAACACCATCGATTCCAACAAAACGTGGATGGCACAATCATGGGGGGGGCTCTTCTCTCCGACCACACATGAAGCAATCTGATTGACAAGAGCACGGATCCAAAACGACTGGCATGGTGGCCTGTGGTCGAGACTGGCCCGAGGCAACAGGGGCCTGATGGTGGTCAAAGGAGGGGAGCAATAAATTTTTTTCAAGAGCTCCGACTGTATGCTATGGCCCTGGAGAACCTGCCGAAATTCAAAGACATTTGCGATGGAACCTTTCCGAACCCCGTACATGAGGGTGTGCACGAGGAAAGAAGATATTTCATATTGCACCATGCTAAAATCATATCAATTTGCCAAATACCTGCAGCAGTTTAACTCTCTAACTGGATACCTTCCTCCTGAAAAGTTTATTCCAAAAACGTTTTACTCTTATATTGCTATACCCATCAAAAATGTAACAGACTTCAATTCTTTCCCCTTTTAAAACTTGAGAGGTCCAAAGAGGAGAACTTATGACTTGGTTTGGCGTCTTTAATCAGTAAGAACCAGGATAACAATCGTTTACAGCTAGCTGTTGTTGCCTTGGGCAATCTTGTATGAAAACCGTAGTTCCACTCTGTCGTTTTCCCCATAGATTCAGTCACAGTAAAATTAAATTAAAATGCAGGGTAAAAAAAAAAAACATGAAATAAATGGCGTGTTAAAAGTTGAAAAATAGTTATATTTTCTTCAAACAAAATTTATTTTTCTGTCATTTTTTAAAAATTAAAAAAATATTTTGGTATTGCGATTTGAACTAGAAAAAAGCATCCTGTATTCATTTTTGAATATGAGAGTAAGAAAACGCGCTCACTTTCCTGTTTTTAAAAAGTTATGAGGTAAAAAGAGTAAAGGCCCTATCTTTTTTTTTAAACAATAAGACAATTAATGGTGCATATATATTTATGAAATAAAACAGATTTTCTCTATTCAATTATATTTTTAATTTAGAATAACATAAAAAATGATTTCAATACTTTTAATTTAATTAAATTTAAATCATATAAATGATATTTTTATGTTAACTGAATATTTTTCGGAAAAAATCTAAATTTTCATTCCTAGTGCTCTCCTTTCAGAACTCCTTGTATTAAATAAAAATATCTTTTCTACATCGACATTTGTGATGGACATAACACACATTCAGTCAATAATTTTTAATTTTAATGGGGGATATACTTCTTCTCAAATGCGCATGACAGTACTTCTAACCATTTTCTACACTCAAGTTAAATTTCTTATCTTTCTAATTCTTTTTATTACAAGGAAAAATGTCACTCATCGATAACTACATTTTCACACAATTCAGGAGTCATTACAAATTCTATTGTGAGAAAAGTTCTCCCTAATTAATCTTGTCTTTCAAAACAGTATACTTAAAACAATTTTGTTCAGTGAAGTTAACCGACAGTTCCACAATGTATTCATACCAAATTTTAAAAACAAATTTAACACTTTTAAAATGTATCCTGTATTAAATTTTTTTTCAGTATACACAAATATTTCCTGCTGTAGGGGAAGATATAGTATGAGAGAGAGATGTGGTGTGTGGTTGTGAAAGAATGTTTTCGTACGTGTAGACTATTTTTAAAATTTAAATATCATTGAAGCTGATCATATAACTGCAAATGAGCCTTATTTTAATGTGTGCTGGTATCAAAGTAAAACACTTTACAACATTAAACAGCCTATGGGTTTTATACTCAATATCAAATTATTCGCAAAATGGCTTACAACTTCTATTCAAATCGTAAGGAAACTGAAATATAAATATACCTTACTGCAGTCAAAAATATTCATAATATGTAAGTATCCTGTTTCTCCACTTATTTCTGTACATTTAAAAACTGTAGATGAATGCAATTTTTATATTTATAAACGAGGCATAACAGCTCACACAGTCGTTAAAATGTCTTTATCATTTTTAAATATACTACTATAAAACGTATATATGGATTGTAAGATCAGTTGTAAAATCTAAAAGCTTTTAGAGGAGCTAAAAACATGTAATTTTGGATTGATAAAATGTTTAATATAATACACAAATATACATGTTATTAAGCAAAATACATTTGAAAAATCAAACCTCCTTCTGAAATAAACGTAATTGAAAGAAAAATGTTTAATTGCAAATGAGTGGAAATACATGTTTATCTAAGGGGGTATCCCAAAGTGAGGTAATCCTCAAACTTAAGACTCAAACTCAGAAGCACAACAATCCATGAGGGGGCCAGGAACTGCTGTGCCCATCATAATACACGTGACCATTGGACGCTGAGGTGCATGAACAGATGTCCCGATTTGGTGGTTTGTCTGAAGAGGGCCTTCAGTGTTTAAGACCCGAAGCAAGCTTGGTACTCATTTATCGACCCAATGTAGCGGGGATGAAAGGCAGAGTCGACTTTGCGCAGCCCCGTTAATAGAACCCCAGACCTGTGGTGTGGAAGCACTAGACACTACCACTCGATCCTATTCAGAGAAAAATAAAATTTAATGTTAGAATCTATATAAATCCCTAATGAATGAGGGAGTCGAAACTTTTCATGTAAACTGTTTAGACGGAAATGGATATGAACATTTCACAAGTTGCATAAATTAAAATTAACCGAATTAGAGTTAACATAAATTTTAAGGGTACAAAGGTGTATTTCGGCTGCACGAATTAATTTTAAAGGAATACGGTTATGAAAAAAGTGTAGTACAAATCTATATAAAAGTAGGGTTGGTTACCTTAGATATTGTCAAACACAACAATGTATTGGAAGCCAATTCCACAATTCGTTGTTATAAAAATGTATGGAAAATTACAAGATTTATTTTGCATTTGTAATTTATATATATATATAATATTTCCTGGGAGCTTTAAAAGCTAGAGCGGCATCCATCAAAACCGCGGTCTCTCTCTGTTTTCAGATCACCCCTGACTAAGCCGGCTCTGCCATAGTAAGTGATAATGCCGGATTTTTGTTTGTCAGAGATCATTTATAGCAGACTGCATTTTCATGTATTTTAGATGGTCGTTTTTATATTTTCTACATCAATATCTTAATGTCTGAATTTAAAATTACATAATCATTCTTGACATTCGCATCAATGACCATGATAATTTTATTAGTATATGAATGTGTCATCAGGCTTGATTACATGACTAATATTAATTTAACACATTATTTTAACCATTTGATTGATATCAAGTATAACATAACGCACACAAATTTTCTAAACTTTAAAATAAATATTTCAAAAACTGCTTCAGATATACTCAAAATTTTTTTATTCCTACGCTTTAGCTTCTCAGTTTTAACTTCTCTATGTAAGAATTTATTGTAATTGTATATTCATCAATTTTTTAGTATATTTTGCTCTTAGCATACGGTTTTCAGCGAATTCATGAAATCTTCGAAATATATTAAATGAATGATTGAATATTAACGTTGCAAATTTTCAGCTACACGAGGGCTTTTGGCGACGGACCACGTAATTTTGAACCATGGTCAAGTGACGTGGACGACACCTGAGCTGGAACCCCCTTCCCTAACTACCCCACCACACCACGGGAGGACGTTTCAGCTCTCGACAGATTTAACGTGCATCGCTGCCCACACGGCGGGTCTTTAGTGGTACTAGGCTCGAACTCGTGACAAAGCAAGCCACCGTTCCGATACCTATACCACTCGGCTACCGTGGCCGAAATATATTAAAAGATACCAAAGAAGCTATATAATAAAATTTGAATTTTATTATACTCAAACAATTGCTAAAACTTATGGTAAATAATTTTTAACTGCGCGACCATTTTTTCGAAATTTCAAATGGAATTTCTAACATAAAATTTCTAACTTTATAAAGTCGAGATTTCAAAACATATCCAGATTTTAATTACTTATTCAGTTAGCCTTTAAAAAAGATAAATGTTGAGGAGTATTTTGTTTAAATAGATATTTTTGAACAATATATGATTCGAATGTTTTTCAATGAAAACAAAGGAATTTAAAATTGATTTTTATGTTTATTTATATGCATAAATGTCTACTGTAAATGTTTTCCGTATATTTTTTGATTACCATTTATTCAAACATTCAAGTTATAAAAAAATGTGTGAAAATCTTCATTCATGTTGTCTTTGATGTAAACTGAAGTTCAAGCACTTAAAATTCAAATATAATTCGGTGTATTTTAACCAATATATAACCAGGCACTGTACATAAACTTCCCTGAACACTTAGGCTTTGAAATCTAAAAAAAAAAAAAAAAACTAATAAATCTTAATTAGTTTTTTTTTCGTTATTATTTTTATCAGTGTAAGAAAATGTTTCAAATGATTTGATGAAGTTTAAATTTATTCATTTTTAGTGGTTGGAAAAATTGAAAAGGTTCCAAATTTTAAAGAGTTTGATGTTTTATTAATTTTTTCGGTATCTTATAATAAAATAATCATGTTTCAAAAAACTGAAAGCTTTGAATAAGAAAAATGAAGCGAAAGAATATACTTAAAAAAAAGATATAATTTGTCTAACTATATAAAATAGCAGATTGCCCTGACACGCCCCAACTTGTTACAGTTTGAAATTAATATGAAACCAAAGGGAATTGTAACATAGTTTACTTATGCGTTGGGACTTTTGGAAACTTAAAATACAAGCTAGAAAGAAACACTTCTTGGGTTGTAAGAAATTTCTCCCCGATTTTTACATTGCCCAGGAGGTCAAAACACGAGGTTCCCTGCGAGCCATAAAACTCCTGCTGTGTTGCTTCCTCCGTCTCTCATTATCTTTCAAGATGTTAAACCTTAAAAGGGAAAGGATTTCAGAAAGTGCGGCTAATCCGTTTGAAAACGTTACTTGGAGGCAGAAAAATCCTTGCAGTCCATTTTCGAAGCCTCTCTAGTAGGGTGGAAAAATCCGTTTCTGTTCAGTTGGAGGTTAATAAACTGCATGCTGAATGGACCTATAAAGTTACGGTACAGTAAAAAATGGACATTGGCCTGGAAAAAGGGGGATTGAGGTCGACACAGAGTCGACTCGGTCCCCCTTTTTTTTTCGGGCCAAATAGTGTACAAGATTGGAATGCACATTTAAAAACGTGTGCTGAATCATGCTGTTTGATGAATTGATCTGTAAGGTGGAACCTTGGGCTGTTTGATGCACCAAGATTGAATTTATCTGTATGGTGGAATCTTGGCGCAGTTTGATGCAGCAAGATTGGATTCATATGTAAAAGGTGAAACCTTGTGCTGAATCGTGCTGTTTGATTCATCTGTATTGTGGAAACTTGGCGCTGAATGAAAAGATTTCTTTCATCAGTTACTGGTGATTCAAATTTGGAAAAGCATCAGCCAATTGGAATCGATTCACGTGACCCAGAAAGTTTAAAGGCTAGCACTCATCCACCAGAGACATTCTCACTCAGCACCATGTCTCATCTAGCATTTTCGCCCATGCCAACGTGTTTCACCATGGTGGCCAGCCTGTCCCGATCGAACTGTCTATTGCCAGCATTCCGGAGGATGGCAAGATACAGAAGTGATTTTGCATCACGGTGGATCATTCCAAACTCCTCACTACTGCACCGCCAAAGACAGCCGAGCCAACAGGTACATTTAATGAACGGCTCAGCTTGAAGAGCCACCTGCCCAGGATCTGTACCTCTCGAATACCTGTCTTTCTGCGTCAGGGGCAAGATTTGTCACCTGGCCCAAGGAAACAGAGGCCTCCCGTCGTCATCAGGGCTCGGACCAGCGTAAAATGTTTGAAAAGCTGGGACTTTTGCCCATCAACCTGGAAATGCTGCCCCATTTCTGGGATTTGCATGACCGCACCCTGCCTGACCACCTGCACGATGAGGTGCACGAGGACTTTGATATATCCGAGTGCACCATGGTGCAATCGTATCGATTTGCGCGATAACCTTCAGCATTTTAACAAGCTGCAGGCTGAATGCAAAAAGACAGATGGCCCATCAGTAGAGTGAGTCAAAAAAATTTTACTGAAAAAAGAGGGATCGAGTCTACACACGAGTCGACTGGGTCCCCTTTTTTCAAGACACACAATATGCCAACGTTGGAAGGGTACTTTTTAAAAATAGGAATCGTTTTACGTGACCTCATTAGGTATAAAACGCCAGCAGTCAAACATTCAGTCATATTTTCATGTTAAATGTTTTCTCTATCCCGGTTTTGGAGTGATTAATATTCTCAGATTCTGGTATCGGTAAATATTTTTAGCCAAAATCTTCAAGTCGAAATTTGGGGTCGGTCCACCGTCTTTTGGGATCCAATAAATACACCAAGATTGGGAGTAATATAGATTAGACTTACGTTATCCGTCTTCACACCCAGATTTGAGGTCTTGTCTCGTTGAGTTGGCATGTCCTCTGTTTTCTCACGAAGATGCATACATTTCATTTGGGGCCGAATGAATGAACCATACATTACTTCCATCACAAAATAACGCAATTACCAACCTTGTAAATAAAAATCCAGTGAGGGGACGTATTATACATTTCAAAATAGGTCGTTTTCCTTTTCCAATCATTTTTTGAAAGGGTCACGGTGCTCAGCTATTTTTTCAACCGACTGTATTAATGTATGGTAATGACAGTAAAACGATAGCTGAAACCTTTTTTACAGTTATTGCCATAGGCTAATGGTAAAAACTGTGGAAGCACCGGGGACCTTGATACCAGGGTTATTGAATGTTAGGGACTGTAAAAAAAATGCCCACTTGTGGCACAGTTTTGGGACACTTTAAAAAGGCTGTAAAATGGGTGAGATGGTTTTGACTCATTGAACGGTAAGGATTGTAAAAGTAGGTGAGAGGGTTCTGAGGCATTGAATGGTAAGGACTGTAAATGTAGGTGAGAGGGGTTTGAGACACATTGAATGGTAAGGACTGTAAAAGTAGGCGAAAGGTTTTGAGACACAGGTTGAATGGTAAGGACTGTAAAAAAAGGCTTTACACTTTTAAAAAAAGTTTGACGGTCTTGGGACATTTTTATTGCAGTAATTACCATAGACTAATGATAAAACTCTGGGTACATTTTCGAGTACACGGAAATTTCTGAAATGACACAAAAATGAAAAGCATAGACAAAATTTAAAAAGTCACAAAATAGTTGAAAGGCGACAGACATTTATAATAATAATACTAAAAAAATTTTTTTTACAATAGTTTGTTGGCTCTCAAATGAGCCCTTTCTTTCCTCAACGCGTCTCGTTCGACGAAACAAACTGCCAATTGGTTTTCGTAAAAATTTCGCTCAGTTATGACCTTATTTTTTACTGTTTAATTTGATTCATCATGCTTTGTTGGGGTGACAAAAATGTACATTTCATCTCGGATGCATCGTAAAGAACAACACTCTTCTCGATCAGCACCGTTTCCTTCTTTCACATATATTTTTTGCCGTTGTATAGGGTTAAATATAGTGGTGTTTCTTCTTCAGGGCTCAAATCATCCGTCAGGGGAATGGCACAGTTTAAAAACTTTCAACCTGCCATTTTGATGGGTACAACCCATTTTAAGTTATGATTCGTGTCAGTTACACATGGCTGCTTCTTCCCAGTGCCACATTTTTTACTTCTATTTTGCTCAAGAGTAATTTTTTTAATACCATCTGGAAATAATGTGCAGAGAAACGCAAAACTATGCTCGTGCCTGGGGTGATTGATGTAAAAATGGGAAGTTTTATTTGACTACTTCAAATTTTTAAAAATTCTTTCATCACACGAGGCTCTTTGTCGACTTACATACGCAATTGTTCTTACCAGGTGAAATACATTCTCAATTTGGATTCGTTTCTTTTTGCCTGACCATTTTGAATGTTATATCTAAATTTACGCTTCCAAACACACTCGAATTGACCCTGTAGCTCCACGCTATAATCATGTGCCGATGCTGTATTTTAGCAATTCCCTCCATCAATCCATCACACAAACACCAAAAAAAGGTAGGACAACAATTTCGTTTTGAGATTTTTCCATTTCGCAACAAAATATTAAAAACGCGTCATGTTTCACCATGACGTAAAACCATTTCAAGTCTTTTTTTCAGATAGCGTTCAACAATTCCGTAAACATCTTTGCCTAAGCCATTGCTCTCACTAAATGGCACTCCATCATTGCACCACATATCGGGTTTTCAAACACGGATTCGTACAAAATTGCATTGTCCATGTTTTTGGATCGACCGAGCATGTCGCGCGGGATTGAAACAAAGTTTTGACAGTCACAAATTGCTTCATCCAGATCTTCATAATTCTTCATCGTAGACGCATTGTTCTGGGGCTTCACAAAGCTTTTCAAGCATTCAAATACATGCTGTACATTCTCTCTCTTCATTCTTTGCCCATGAGGCCAAGATTTTAATCCCATGCAAAAAACGCACTCTTTACGATTTTTCAAAGAATGTTCTTTCAAAGCATGTTGGTGGTAGTAATGTCCAAAGGTCATGGATTCAAAGCAAAGGGGACAACGAACGACAACATCCTTTGATGAACTAATGTACGTGTAAAGCGTCCTGAGAGACATGCGTTGCTTCAGGTGGAACCAAGAAAGAAAATGACTCTACAACAATATCTTTGATATATAAATACTAAAAAATTTTTTTTTTTTAATAATGATAATATAATTATTGTCATGGCTTTTTTAATTATAATAAATCCATTCAATGTCATGTAATTTCCCAGCATGTTTATCGTTGCATTAAATCTGAAAACATTTGGGTCATATTGATAAGCATTTATCTCAGTCCACAATTTTCCAACAGCAAATTATCCCTTTCGGTTTTAAACACATTCATTTCGGCTTTAAAGATATGTCTTTCGGTTTTTAAAGGTATCTCTTTCAGATTTAAGAGCATCTCTCTCAGCTTTCCACTCATTTTCCTAGGTTTGTAAATCGTTTTTAAACATGTCTCGTTCCGACTTTAAATCTTCCACTATGCTTTTACAATAATTATCCTGTTCCATTTGCACTTCTTTAAATTGCTTCATGCGCTGCTTCACTTGGAACCAAGAAAGAAAATGACTCTACAACAATATGCTTGATATATAAATGCTACAGACAAAAAAAAAATTTTTTTTTTTGGATTACAATTATTTTTTAATATGATTACTAGTATCATATAACAACATGATGTTGTTTTGATGTAATGGGTTTACAAATATTTTTAACAATGCTTGTTGTTTGATGTAATTGGTATACAAATATTTTAACAATTCTTGTTGTCTCGGATCATGAGGAAATATATTTTGGTTATACAATACACATATCCTCCTCCATCCGCTAGGTTGTTTGGCACTTCTCCCCACAATTCATTTAAACTAGTCACAATTCTTTTGCCCCGAGATGGAGCGCGTTGCAACGGTTTCAGTTGCAGATACGCCTCCAATTTCCACCCCTGGAACAATTCCTGGATGATTCCAAAACCATGACCTCAGGCCCCAAATGGAAACCATGGTCGTATTATATTTCCTTTTAAACTGGGAAAATGTTTGAATCCACGCAGGATAAAGGCGCGCAGAGCATCGGGGGCTTCCACTTCCCCGTTAAAATAGGAAAATATTTTGTTTTGTAAAGGAATCCAGCCTCGGTCCGTAGAAAGTGGACATCGGCAAAGCGATCGGAAGCGTATCTATGCAATTTCAATCGAGTTCCCACCGGACAAGGTAAAACTGTGATTGTCTACAGGAGGATAGGTGATGTTGGGAACATAAATGTAATACGCATTTTGACTTAGTTTTGTAAATTTCAATCATGACTTGATCCAGGGTACCTTTTGTAATCCTCGGTAGGGTGTCATTTGGAAGGGCACGGGACCTTGGAATCGTATAAAGGGTACTTTTCTCATGGTTCATCAAAAGGTTCACCGCTGCCATTCTTCAACAGCTCTCGAACCCAATCATCTTCCCCCCAACAGATCGTTTAAGTTGGTAAAAGACTTTTGTCCGGAAAATGTCTCAAAGGCTTCATTTGCCGATAGGATCAATTTCAATGGTTTGGATTTCTTCGTTTCATGGTCCAAAAGGTTTAAGTGTAGGGCCAAACATAAAGGATGGTGTAATATTTCAGGGTCAATTTGGGATAATGAAAGATGATTTCAGGCAGGATAGAGTCGAGTCATAACCTCAAGGACACAATACCATCCTCCGTTACATGGGAGTGATTAAAGGATGGTTCTGTTTGTAAAGAATCCAGCCTCGGTACATTCAAATTGGACATTGAGAACACCGGGTGCCTCGGTAAAAAAATGCAAGTGGAAATCCATGAAATTCCAGATGAGTTTCAACTCGACAAGGTAAAATGTAATTTTCCACACAAAGGTGGGAAATGCTACCTTGGGAACAATGATAAAGTACCGTCCATGGGATTTTAAATTTCAATCATGATGCAATTGGAACTTGACTGACATGGCAAAGTATTTAAACTATGCTTACTAAAAATATTTTTTTACTTGTGAAGAGGACAATTTTGACTGTCCTTTTACTTTTCATTTAAAAAATTTCCACACAATTTTTTTTGTTACTTACTCTTTATTTACGAATTGACATTTTACTGCTATAGGTGCAACTACACATTTTCACTTTTCATATGGTGTTTTGACAAAGTTTTATACACCAAAGTAAAATAATTAATTCTCTTGCCAATTGTCGAGAGCCAACAATTATTTTTACTTTTGGTTCAGTCAGTTGAACCAGACTCTGGATGATTTCATCAGATTCCTTGGGGGCATTGCAAATTGTTTCATAAGATTCCTTGGCAAGTTGTTTCTACAGATTCCTTTGGGGCATTGCAAGTTGTTTCATCAGATTCCTTGGGGGCATTGCAAGTTGTTTTATCAGATTCCTTGGCAAGTTGTTTCATCAGATTCCTTGGCAAGTTGTTTCATCAGATTCCTTGGCAAGTTGTTTCATCAGATTCCTTGGCAAATTGTTTCATCAGATTCCTTGGCATGTTGTTTCGTGGAAAGGCACATTCTTTCAGCAAAGTCTGTTTGTGCTCCGGAGAAAATGTTTTATCAGATTCCATGGTGAGAAATTTCATCCGGTTTGCAATCCCTCCATGGGAATGATAATTTCAATCACGGGATGGGATACATTGTGAGGATTGGATTCAATCAGGTCAAAAATTCATTCACTGGGGTAGTCTGTTGCTATGGGAGCCTTCACATGAATGGGCGTTTGACATTTGATTTCTTCCCAACGAAACTTTTTCACATCCAGTTTAAAACGATGAATCTACTCCGGAATAAACACAGTTTTAGTGTCACAGTGTCCACCAGGGTTAATGTAGTGGGGCCCTTTTAAACTTGTCCGTAATCTTTCGCATGCCAGTTTTGATGAGCATAAGGGCCTTGAAAAAAACAAATCTCTCATCACGAAATTTTCAGCATGTAAAATGGAAAAGAGTCCTTCGATATTCACAACACGGGTATTTTGAAGAGTCTTGGGATAAGGTTTAGGAGAAGGCAGCACATGTGTACAAGGAAAGACGTGGAATGCTTGGAAACACTTTTTAATTTTGCAACAATTGAAGGGAGATCGCAAAGGTAAAAGTACAGGTTACCATCAACCCCAATCAAGATTTGGACTGGAGGGACTGAAGCAGTGAGAGCCAACTGGAACTACATGATGTTGCAAAGATGTAGAGCTCAAAGTCTTTTATACTAACCATTAAAAAAATTTTTTTATGAGATACTCACAACTCCAAGGGTTTAAAATTTAAATTACAAAATTTATTTAGATTATTTTTACTTGTTACATAGATGACAATACATATTACGTAGAGACATTACAGTTTGGCAGTGTACATTACAGTTTGGCAGCGTACAATACAATTTGGCAGCTTACATAAAAGTCTTGGCAGAGGCATTACAGTTTAGCGAAAGCAGCTTACACAAAGTCTGCCAGTTGGCACCTTACACAAAGTCAGGTAGGTTGGCAGCTTACACAAAGTTTTGGCAGGTTGCACAATGCAGGTTGGCAGGTTACACACAGTCTGAGGCAGGTTACATAGTCTTGGCAGGCTGGCAGTTTACACAATGCAGATTGGCGGGTTATAATGCAGGTTGGCAGCCATTACACATTGGCGGGGGGTCTTCCTCCTCTAGCGGTAACGTTTAATCATGTCGTGGACCACTGTTTCGTCCTGTGGTGCTCTTCTCCACATATTGCATGACCTCGGAGATGATCCGGTCCAAGTACATGTAGTGGCCCCAGATCTGTGGCTCCAATCACCAAATCCCAACCGTGGTTTTCTCGTTCCAAGTAGTCTTTTACCAGATGGACCAGCTGTTTCCCAATATACTCTTTGATCATCATGCAGATCAATTGGCATTTAATATTGCCATGGGACATGTTGCATGTAGTATGGACTTGAAAACGGCTCAAGTGAAAAAGGGTGCCTATTCAAAAGCCAGACGTTTGTATGGTATTATCAGTAAATTGGTGAAGCAAGTAGAGGGCATTTGAGGCCCAATATCCCATACCGTGGACTATTGATGCTTTAAAATTGTTTATGGTGTCGGATCCAAACATTGAAAAGAACCTGACCAGAAATTGCCGCTGTAGTGTTTGAACCGAATGAAAAGGAATAATAATTATAAAAAATTTTTTTATCATGTGACAAAATGATGTTGTTTTGGAAACATTGATGGAATCGCCACCTAAATAAAGTAATGCATTTGCTTATGACAATAACTGTAAAATACACCTTTCGTTTTACAGTCGTTTACAGTAAAATACACCTACTAGTTTTTTCATGTTTGGGTTGCCTCTGTCCCATGGTAGTTTCTCAATTTACCTTTGTGAGTTTCCGCATTTCTCCGTTCCCCATTTCACCTTTCCACCATTTGAGCTCTCAATTTGGGTATCCTCGTTTCTACGTTCCCCATTTTTGCTTTCCACCCTTTCAGTTTCGCCATTTCTCCTATCCCCGTTTCTCCATTTCCCTATTTGAATGTCCCCATTTCTCATTACCCCATTTGGGTAACCCTCTTTCTCCATTCTCCATTTCTACTCTTTCCTATTTGAATTTTTCCCCATTTAATATTCTTAATTTCTTCTTTCCTCTCATTGAGTCTCCCCATTTCACCTTTTCACCCTTTGGGTTTCCCTGTTAGAGCAATGCATGCATCCATCCCATGATTCGAGCAATGGTGGTTGGAATAAATTTGCCTTTGACCATTTTGATCACTACCACTTGGTCAGTCATCATTCACGTCTAAAACCGGCGGTGTATCATTTACACTAAAAAACACTTGATTTCCATCATGGAAGAGGTGGAAATGTTTCCAAATAACGAAACAGGTATTCACATAATGGTATTCACTTTAAAATTAAAATACGCATTGCCGTTTTATATGTCAAACCAGGATCCTCCAATAATGATATTTTTGATGCCCTTCATAAATGTTTGAACAACAAAAATTCAGATTACAGTACTGTATTAGCATGTGATTTTAACATTGATATGATGACTCAGCATGGACAACAATTTTTTGAAATAATGACAAATATTTACTACATAGGTTGCGCAA
This sequence comes from Trichonephila clavipes, assembly GCA_019973935.1. Lineage (NCBI taxonomy): Eukaryota > Metazoa > Arthropoda > Arachnida > Araneae > Nephilidae > Trichonephila > Trichonephila clavipes. The sequence continues at coordinate 31,838 of BMAU01004087.1, forward strand.
TAATCCGCCTCAATGCACAACAATAGGCCGAACCACAACCGATTGCATATTTTCTACACATGTCTGAGAACATATGGTGTTTTATGAAAGTGCATTCAGTACCCACCTAACACTATATGTTCAAATGCCTTGGGAAAAGTAAAAGGTTCGCACATCATATCCACAAGAAGATAATGATCCAAGTTTGTAATGTGGCCTAAATTATTCTCGACAGAGCTGGCGATGTGATTGGGTAGAGGATAGCCCAATAGCTTCCCAAACAATGAAGAAAAAAATGTTGTCACATGATAACTTGAAA
>BMAU01004089.1:0-68894 GCA_019973935.1 Trichonephila clavipes
CACAGAAACTGAACTCTTAAAATAAAAATTTCACCTGTAGAATTATCACACACATTTTGAAGAAAAATATGCAAATTACAGGAAACCATCAGATAGCGTGGATAGTACGTAACAATGACGAGAGGGGTATATAAGGAATGGTGGCAAAGAAGTAAAATTGTTCACAAGCGCTTTAAAAGCCTTTCAGTGCAATAACCGCATAGTTATGGCACAAAGGAAGCATTTGGATGATTTTTTACGTGGTAGAATTATTGGACGACTGGAATGTGGACGTACCCAGCTGGAAGTATCCGAGGAACTTGGAATCACCCGGAGTGTCATCTCCAGGCTTTGGTAACGATTCCAAGATGATGGTAATGCGAGTAGATGTTACAGCACAGATTGTGACAAATCTATACGGAACTTTATCACTAACCTTCTGAGTCGTCTTTTTTAGGGAAATTTAATTCCCTACCTATTTCCAATCAGCTCCAAAAAGAGGACAGGATTCCTTGTTATATATGTAGATTAGATAAAGTATTTAAGTCAAACGGAATAGTAAAGTTAGAGCAGTAGGAGAGAGAGATTGAAGCAGAAAGTTATAGTGAAGTTAAATTTATTATTGAAGATTTCTTGTTGGATAATTTAATCTCAGAGAAAAGCTGAGTTGAACTGCAGTGTGGTAAATATTAATTAAAGTCTCATTAAAGCTTATTATTACGAGTGAGATTAAAATTAAATGTTCAATAAGAACATTAAATATAAATCTGGGATCTCTTATCGTGGTAATCTCTGCGTGATCGATATTTTAATTGTTAATTAATTGGATCATTAAATATTTAAGTTTATTTAAAGGAAAGTATCTTTTAAACCTCATAATACTATTTAGATATATTTGTTAATAAGTCTTTTTGATTCTATTTGGGAAAGATAACCAAATAAAGAAAGTTATTTATAAAAATGGCTACTGGCTCTTATCTGACTCCTATTTATTCTCGTTCTCAAAGTGAGGTCCAAGGGGACCTTCACAAGATCACCCCCAGTTACAACGCCGAATGAGGACCGGTATTTGGCAGTTACTGCCAAAAGAAATAGACGGAGCACAGCATCAGGCCTGTCTCGTTAGCTCTCTTCAGCTACCGGTACGACAGTTTCAAGGCAGACCGTGTACAGACGCTTAGGGCACATTGGTCTATATGCTCGTAGGCCTGTCAGATGTGTTCCACTTACCGCAACTCACTGTCACCTGCGATTAACCTGGAGTAGAGAGCATGCATTGTGGACAATGGTGGTCTTGTGTGATGTTTTCCGACGAGTCCAGGTTTAGTTTGCAGTCTGATTCTCGCCGGACTTTAATATGGAGAACGCCAGGTACCCATTACCACCAAGAGAAGACCATTGAACGACACCGTTACGATGGTGCAGGATGGCTCGTTTGGGGAGGAATTATTCTTGGTTCCAGAACTGACCTGCATGTTCAGAGTGTAACGACGTCAGGCCACATCTATCGGGATGTCATTCTGGAACAACATGTACGTTTGCTTCGGGGCCCCATGGGTGCTGAATTTCTGCTGCAATGACGATGACAACGCCCGTCCTCATCGTGCAGGGGAAAAAATTGGGGGTCATTGAAGGGTAGGGATCTTACAAGACGAGTGATTCATGGACATTGAAAAGTGGTTTATGTATAGACCCCCAGGGGGTCAATGTAAATATATAGACGCTCACAGGATGTCCGGTGTCATATAACTAAAGAAAAAAGGGACGGGGAACCTTTTGGAAACAGGGACCACACAATAGATGTTTTACTTTATTTCTAAGGGTTACTTTAAGACAAACGGTTGTTATTTCTAGAATCAAAAGTCTTATTTCAGTTGGCCAATTTCTTTGAAAATAAGCACACAATTGTCTCATCAAATTCTTTAAAAATCGTAACGACTTTTTAAGGATCTTTCGATTTTTAAATTTGTTTTGCTGTGTGCGCTTTAGTTTTTTATACACATATATATTAAATCATATACTAATATATATATATATATATATATATATATATATATATATATATATTGTTATGCTGTGTGTCTTTTTTTTCTGTTAGCGCAAACTATTCAGATTTTGTAGGCGTGTATCTGTGTGTGAACGTGTGAACAAATTATCATTTTTAATAATATTTTTTTTATTTTGAGAGGAGGGTGGCATATATTATGCATTTTTGTCCCAGGTAGCAAAATTTTTCGAGTCGACCCTGTTATATGTTTAAATGTAAAATAAAGTTTTACAACCAGAATATTTTTTTTTTACCATGTCTAATTTAAATAACTGAATTTTTCCACAGGAAACTAACTCCAAACATTGTCGAATCTAAAAAGAAATGTAGACAGTACAGTGTTGATTATTTGAAGTTTGGTTTTATTGAGTCAGTTTCTGACAAAAGATTGCCTATGTTTATTTTATGTAACAGAGTCTTAAGTAATGACGCTAGGAGAACATCTAAGTTGGAGGATCCTTTGAGAAGATGTCATCCTGATAAAAGAAGTAAAGATTTGAAGTTCTTTCAAATACTCAAAGAAAAACTTCAGAAACATCCGACGAAGGACAGAATGTTTGCTTCGACTTCAAAAAGAGACGATAATGGTTTGCAGGTGTCTTATAATATTTCGCTACTTATAGCAAAATCCGGAAAATCGCATACAATTGGAGAGTAGTTGATTTTGCCAGCCGTTGAGGAGGTTTTAAAAACTGTTATACCTAAATCAGCAATCTATATAATTAGAAGAATTTCCTTAAGTAACAACACTGTTCAAAGACGTACTGATGAAATGAGTCAAGATGTTGAAAGTTTTTTGTGCGATTATTTGTAAATGACAAATTTCTCTCTTCAGCTGGACGAGTCAACCTTAACTAGAAATGAATCATTGTTATTGGCCTATGTTCGTTTTATTATGGATCCGAAACACCACGAAGAAATGCTTTTTGACAACTGACACTAAAGGTGAATTCATATTTAACGTTTTGAAGGAATATTTCATAGAAAATTCAATACCCTTATCAAACATAATATCAGTAGCAACAGAAGGAGTACCTGCTATGGTCGGACGCTATCGTGGATTTATAGGAATATCGTGGATTTACATTTAAAACAAAATGTATCGGGGGTGTTAACAATACACAGCGTCATCCATCGACAGCAATTAGTTGCTAAAAATCTAAATGGCAGATTACATGAGTCTCTTCAATTTGTCATAACTACGATAAGCCGAATCCGAAGCAACGCGTTGAATTATTTGCGCAGTTATGTGAAGAAAATGACGAGCCTTTTCATCAATTACTCCTTCACACGGAAGTCCGCTGGCTGTCGAAAGGCTTCTGTTTGACAAGATTTTTTGCTCTATTTGAGACTGTTCTAGTGTTTTGGGATCCTAAAGAATACAATTTTAAGAGGAAATTTAATTAAGAGGAAAACAGACATTGCCTACTTAACAAATTTGCTTAGTAAATTTAATGATGTAAACTTGCACTTATACAAGGTGATAGCTTAAATTTGATTAAAACAAAGTCCATCATTTCAGCGTTTTTTGCCAGAATTAAGCTAATGAAGCAAATTATTGGACGACGTGAGTTTTCCCAGTTTCCCGATTTGTCTCAGACAAACTGCCAAGATGACATTTTAACCTACATTCAGCATTTGAATGCCCTGTGTTCAGATTTTGAAATAAGGTATAAAAATATTTTGACTCTCTCTCTATATATATAGCAATACCACAGTGGATAATCAATCCATATGGTAATATTGAAGAGACGAATGTCGTATTATAAGAGGAACTGATTGGAAAAAGTACAAACGAAGAGCTTAAGGTACAGTTTAAAAATGGATATCAGAAATTCTGGCCTCAAAAAGATATACCTCTTACTTATCCCACATTATATAATATCGCAAGAAAACTTTTAATTGCTTTTCCATCCTCATACCTTGTCGAAAAAGGTTTCAGCACGGTTGCCAATCTCCTAACATAAAAAAAAAAGAGAAAGAAACTGGACATTACTAATCGAGGGGATTTAAAACTGAACCTGACTAAATTGATGCCAAATGTTCAAAAATTGTTATAACAGCATCAGGTTCATCCATCCCATTAAAAGCATTTATTTTTTTCTGAGTTATTTTTTGTAACAAATTGATTTTAAATTTTAATTAGTTACCTGATTTAAATTTAATTAATTGTGATTTTAACTTAAATGTAATTGTAACTTAACTGTGAATTTTATTTAACTGTGATTTTTATTTAATTAATTGTGATTTTTATTTAGTTAACTGTGATTTTTATTTAAATAATTAATTGTGGTTAAATTAATTAATTAAGATTTTTATTTAAATAATTAGCTGTGATTAAATTAATTAATTAGAATTTTTATTTAAATAATTAATTGTGATTAAATTAATTGTGATTTTAATTTAATGAACAAACGTTTAAAATTAACATAAGTTTTCTATGATGAATTTGCAAAAATTCAGTATTAAGTAAGCAGGGGGTCTACCCAAACCTGAAAACATGGCAAGGGGTCTATGAGACAAAAAAGTTTGGGAAACTATGTTGTAGACGAATGCCTTCAATCGGAGGATGTCACCCGTATGGATTGTCCAGCATACTCACCGGACTTGAATCCAATAGAGCATATGAGGGATATGCTTGTCCGACGAATTGCAGCCCGTCAACCCCCTCCCACCTGTCTACCGAAACGTCGGAGGGCATTGCTTGATGAGTGGTGTAATATTCCCCAAGATCAGACTAATAATTTGATACTCAGCATGCCTAGGCGTTGTAAGACCTGTATTGCATCGTCCGGGAGACATACTCCGTATTAAATATGTTATACTGTTTTTTGTAAATTGGCTCTTTTTTGAAATTTGCTCCAGGGAGTAAAAATCACAATTTTTATTAATTATGTCAAACATATAGCATCTTTTTTGCTTTTACCTTTTATTTAATAAATAGACTTTACAAATAAGTCAAATTTGTTTTGCTTCTGTCTCTTTCTTTGCCTGAACTTCATTATCCTTAATTTATGGACATGAGTGTATATTGATCGAATTTGGTCGTTTAACGTGTTCGTATACCTTAAAACTACGCAGTAACATTTAAAAAAAATTGGTGGCTGTAATAGTAAAAAAAATTATGTGTTATATTCAAATTACATTGTTAAATTGATTCTGAAAATAAAAAGTCGGTTTAATAAGCCATTATTTCACAATTTTAAGAAATTAAACATTTTTGAAACTTATTTAAACTTTTATGAAATGCTAAATTTTTAAAAAATGTTTAGTCATTTTAAATGATTTATGTTTCTTAGAGTATTGCAAACAAAAGCTAGTATGGTTTTGAAAATCTCCGTCTGTTGTTGATTTTTAATAATTTTTTTTTCTAGATAAACCTGGGAAAAACAATTTTTTTAAAAAATTATAACTTTAAGGGGACTTGGTACACCAAAAATCACAGACCTATCGTTTTTTTTTTACTTTCATTTAATCTTATTCTTTGCATTATTATATTTCGATTGATATATCACTTGTGCATGTCGGAAAGTTAGAAGTTGAATAAAACTTCAAAAAACAAATTAGGCAATTCAGCCACGCCCCCTTTTTAGGAAAAAAAACTAAAAAAAAGCGTTTTGATAAAAAAAAATCTAATTTATAAAGAGCAATAATAACATTAAAAAGAGAATGTGCAATACCTAAAGCAGAATATTTCCGAGGCAATACATACGATCATTTTTTTTCTTTGTGAAATGTGTGCATGTAAAATTTTTAAATTAAGGCATTTTATATTAATAATTTTATAATTTCAGTTCTTATTCCGGATATATTTTTCATACAAATGTAATACTTTAATATTATAAGAAGAAAAACAGCTAAAATTTCTGTCGTGACAGAAAAAAAATTTTTTTGAACGTTTTTCTTGAATTTTCTTGTGCAATTAGTACTCTCTAAAAGTTGATCATTTATAAAAATATGTGGGTTGAAAAAATATGAAAATGCAATTATTTTAAATAAAAATGTATAACTAATATCTTAAAGTGGTATTTTAAGTTTAATTAAGCTTATAATAATTATTTTTTCAGAATTATAAACTTTAAAGTGGTTTTTCTCAGTTTGTGTTTTTCGAAACCTTAGTCCATTCAAAATGCTACTCCTTCGACAATTATTTACCAATCACTTTCATTTTTTTCCCTGCGTGTTAAAAATAAAGCATGTAATAAAATTAGGGATCCGTTTTGCTATAAACTGAATACTTTTTTAAAAAAAAATAAAATGTAAGACATGTTGGCTTTTTCATTGATTTTTAGCCTGTATATCAACATTTTATTTTTTTTCTCGGAAACGAATAAAGTTATTCTAAAATCGATCCCTAAAGTTGTTTAGAACATCCATAAGAATATTATAAAAAATTTCCGGTCAAAAAATTAATTTTTACAAAAGGAGTAGGATTTTAAAATTTTCACAATTTTCTTCAAAAAATTTAAATTTTTAAAATTGTGTGAATAATATATGAAAATTTTCATCTGGTATCATTTTCTTGAATAGAAACATTGTATACAATGCTAAAATATAATTTTTAAATACGTAAATAAAGAAATTTGCTCAAAGGGTACCAAGTCCTCTTAAGACTTTTTTAAAAAACAACTAGGTCTCTCAGACCTAAATCCGTACTATCTTTCATAGAACATATATTTGAGAGTATCGATAAAATATTTCAAGACTATTTTACCTTAAACAGAAAAAAAGCGTTAGGGATTAGAAAACACATCTTCAAAATGAAAAGTCTGAGAAACACATTTAAAGATTGTAAAGGCATAAATCACACATAAATTAATAACGTCTTTAAAGATTTAATTTTCAATATGTTATTTTCCAACTTACATTCTACATAAAAGCACTACTTCAATTAATTATCAGAGAAAACATGTTTTTAGATTCAAAATATGCTTTTACATAATATTGATAGCACATTTGTTACGACGACAGATTATTCAGCTTAATCTTATAACTTAATATTTTCACAAAAGTTTTAAACACTTAAGCTAGAAATCACCAAGTTAGTAAATAATGTCTAATTTTTTCTCACTTTCAAATCGGGACAGTTTAGCAAGTTTAAGTTTTTGTTGTGTGACTTTAAAATACTATAATGTACTTCTATAATGTAATATATTTTACGACAATGTAGTTTGGTACATCATGGAAATATTCAGTTCTTTCTCTAGTATTTGTATTCAGAACATTTGTATCCTGGACTTATTGTAGTATCAGCAGAAGGGTAGATTTTAGTTTATTATTTTCAGTCAAATTCCATCTGTACTAAAAATTATTTGTCATAGCAACCTGAGTACGTTTTGGCCATGGCATTTCTTCAACAGGAAAAAATTAATAAAAACAAAGTAAAAAGATTCTAAGTTATATAAACTATATGTAAAAAGAAATATTGGTCTTGAAATCAATCTTAATTAATTAACTAAGACATAGCTCAAAAAATTTATAACGTACGCAAACAGAAATGCTCTACACTATTAAAATCCGAAGGTAAACAAACGTATCTTATGTAGGCAGGAATGACGCCCTATGATCTCAAGAACTACAAGACGCATTAACTAGCAGAAGGTATCAAAATTTCGGGAATGATTCGAGGAATCCGTTTTGACCATTTATATTCCGATATTCCAATTAGTTAAAAAGATATTAATTAAAAACCTTAAAACGCATTTATTATGCACGTGGCGCCATCTGCAGAGAATCGGAAAGATCATTTACTTTCAGGTAAAAATTCAGAACTTTTTTTTTCAGAGGTTTTGAATTTATCAGTCTTTATCAAATGAAGTCCGAAATTTTTTTTTATTTTAAAGGTATTATTAATCAGGTTCTGAAATTTGTAGTTTTATCTACAAATTGCTTATAAAAATGTTGCAGATAAAACAAACGAAATATGTTTTAAAAAATATTTATGTAAAGAAATGTTTAAAACTATTTCAAAATAAATTTAGAAATTACCTTCTTTTTTTTAATTTATGGAATGGTTCGCTATTTTTTTAAAATAAAAACATTCAGACAGAATTTCTCTCTCTTTGTGTGAATAACACATTCTTAACAATTCAAACTAATTACACTGTAAATGGTTTTCATTAACTATTTTTTTAAAAAAAGTAAAGTTTTTGTAGTTAAATTAAGACATCGGTTCCTTTTTTTGAATACGAATTATAAGTTGTTCCGCTTAAAATTTCTTTCGCGTTAATGAAAAAAATATTTTACACTAAAAAAAAAAGTTCATGTTTTTCTTTTTTTTCCGCGTGTAGAACAATATTATACGTAATCTGTACAAAGATTGAAAAAATATCTTAAAAATTACGGTTAGAAAAAATGTGTTTTTCATTTTTTTCTCTTTTGCAATAATTATGTAATCATTACTTTTTTTTAAAGTTTTTTGTTTAAAAATTACCGTTGCTTTCAATCCATATATGAAATTTGAAAGCATTAACTTAAAAATGAAGCCCGAAAAAAAAAATCTTTTACTTTGAACGAATAACGAAATGGGGCGTATTGAAAAAATCTACCTTTATTTTAAAGTTCAATTCGATACTCTTCTCCGGAGTAAGCGTAGCTCAGCTGTATAAAGCGCTGCTTTTTAGAACGGTACTTCCCGGGTTCGAATCTGAAGTGGAAGAGACTTTTCATTTCCCATCACGCCACTTTTTTTAAAAAGAATTGTGTTTTTCGTTTTCTTCCCTTTGCGAGAAATATTTAAGCATTATTTTTGTTACATTTTTTGAAGGTTAAAATTAAAATGAAATACCAAAATGTTTTCATCAGATCGTTTTTTTTTTCAGTACATGTATATCTACACTATTAAAATCCGAAGGTAAACAAACGTATCTATGTATGAAATATTTTCGGAACTTCATATTACGATCATCAGTGGTTCAATTAATCAGTGGTAGAATGCTTTTATATCAATCAACACTCATATCATCACAATTATTAGACTCAATTTAAATCAATAAATCATCGAAATCAAGTGTAAGATTAAATAAGTTTAATGGAATATGAAGTGCGTCTGCACTCGGTCACGTACAGATCTCTGGTGTAAACAAAGTAAGTATATTTTTACAAGCAGCGCCCTCTATACTGAGGGGGAGGGTTCTACCATTACTCCCCATACTGTTTTTTTTCTAACTTATATATATTTATATGTTTAATCAAACATTCAAACGTTCAGAAAAAAGCAATCGTTTCAATAGCTATCAGTAAATTTTTCTTTTATTTATTACTTACAGAAATTTGAACTTTATAAATATATGATTTTTTTAAAAAAGATTATTTCTATTATTTCATTACTAAAGGAATTCTTTGTTAATTAAAAAGTACATCGTCTATTATTTTGGATCAAAATACATTTTAGAGACATTTTAAGTTAATTATATGTAACGATTGATTGATTCATGAAAATCTGAAATCTATTTTATTAGTTTAGATTCTTAGAAAATTGACTATTATTAAAAAAATGATGAACGTTTTTTTGTTTTACTCTTAGCATCAGAATCGTTTACTTTTTATTGCTTCACATTAATAATTGTTTAATTCTAACGCAATATTGTTTTTTATAAGTCATACATCGAAATTTGAAGCTATATCTTATCTGTGAGAAGGAGGAGAAGATAAAACAATAATTTTACACTAAAAAAACCGTGTTCGGGCTATAGAGAGGGGAAAGAAACCTGTCTTAAATCAAAAATAGGTGGAATAGAACAAATTTCGAAACAGGGAAATTTTTTGACAAAATTTTAGAAATCACTCACATTGTGCGCGTACAAACACACACATAGAAATGCTGGTGTTATGAGGAAAAGAGAAAGCCCGAGGAACGCTGTGCTAAGCGGTGGAGAGGGGGATGGAAGTCATTTTGAAAATGAGTATTAGAAATTCAGATTTTGAGAAAGAAAGGGAAAATTTATAAAAGTAGAGATAGCCCGTGCAACGCCGGGCCATGCAGCTAGTTTAATAATGAAAATTGCAGTTAATAACCACTGTTATCAAAAATATTTTTAATTAACCCTCTAAGCGGATAGCACGGAAAATTCCATCAGTGTAAAGATGCTTCGAAAATGCACTACACGGATTTTTCTGCCTTCAAGTAACGTTTTAAAAAGCGGATTAGCCGTACTTTTCTGAAATCCTTTCCCCCTTTTAAAGGTTTAACACCTTGAAAGATAATTGGGGACGGTGGAAGCAACACAGCAGGACACTGAGGGGAAGTTTTATGGCTCGCAGGAAACCCCGTGTTTTGACCCTGAGGCAAAAGTTTTGAAAAGTCCCAACGCATAAGTAAAATATGTTACAATTCCCTTTTGGTTTCATATTAATTTGAAACTGTAACACAGTTGGGGCGTGTCAGGGCAATCTGCTATTTTATATAGTTAGACAAATTACCTTTTTAAGTATATTCTTTCGCTTCATTTTTCTTATCTTAATCAATGCTTTCAGTTTTTGAAACATGATTATTTCATTATAAGATGCCAAAAAAAAAATTAATAAAACACCAAACACTTTCAAATTTGAAACCTTTTAAACTTTCCAACCACTAAAAATGAATAAATTTAAACTTCATCAAATAATATGAAACATTTTCTTACACTTTGATAAAAATAATAACGAAAAAAAAAACTAATTAATATTTATTAGTTTTTTTGTTTTTTTTTTTAGATTTCAAAGCCCAAGTGTTCAGGGAAGTTTAAGTACAGTGTGTGTCTAGTTATATATTGTTAAAATACACCGAATTATATTTGAATTTTAAGTGCTTGAACTTCAGTTTACATCAAAGACAACATGAATGAATATTTTCACACATTTTTTTTTATAACTTGAATGTTTGAATAAATGGTAATCAAAAATATACGGAAACATTTACAGTACACATTTATGCATATAAATAAACATAAAAATCAATTTTAAATTCAAGCTGTTCAAAAACATTCGAATTATTGTTCAAAAATATCTATTTATACAAAATGCCTCAACATTTATCTTTTTTAAAGGCTAACTGAATAAGTAATTAAAATCTGGATTTTTTTTTTGAAATCTCGACCGTATAAAGCTAGAAATTTTATGTTAGAAATTCCATTTGAAATTTCGAAAAAAAAAAATGCATCGCGCAGTTAAAAATTATTTACCATAAGTTTTAGCAATTGTTTGAGTGTAATAAAAATTTCAAATTTTATTATATAGCTTCTTTGGTATCTTTTAATATATTTCGAAGATTTCATACAATTCAGTTGAAAACTGCATGCTAAGAGCAAAAAATATACTAAAAAAATTGATGAATATACGATTACAATAAATTCTTACATAGAAGCAAAACTGAGAAGTTAAAGCGTAGGAATGAAAAATTTTGAGTATATCTAAAGTAGTTTTCGAAATATTTATTTTAAAGTTCAGAAAATTTGTGTGCGTTATGTTATACTTAATATTAATTAAATGGTTAAAATAATAGTCATGTAATCGTTTGGTGACACATTCATATACTAATAAAAATTATCATGGTCATTGATGCGAATGTCAAGAATTTTATGTAATTTTAAATTCAGACATTAAGATATTGATGTAGAAAATATAAAACGACCATCTAAAATACATGAAAAATGCAGTCTGCTATAAAATGACCTTGACAAACAAAATCCGGCATTTTCACTTACTATGGCAGAGCCGGCTTAGTCAGGGGCGATCTGGAAAAATAGAGAGAGACCCGCGGTTTTGATGGATGCCGCTCTAGCTTTTAAAGTTCCCAGGAAAAATTATATATATATAAATTACAAATGCAAAAATAAATCTTGTAATTTTCCATACATTTTTTATAACAACGAATTGTGGAATTGGCTTCCAATGCATTGTTGTGTTTGACAATATGTAAGGTAACCAACCCTACTTTAGATAGATTTGTACTACTTTTTCGTAACCGTATTCCTTTTAAAATTAATTCGTGCAGCCGAAATACACCTTTTGCACCCTTAAAAAATTATGTAAACTATAACGGTTAATTTTAATTTATGCAACTTGTGAAATGTTCATAATTAACCATTTCCGTCTAAACAGTTTACATGAAAAAAAAAGTTTGGACTCCCTCATTCATTAGGGATTTATATAAGATTCTAACATTAAGTTTTATTTTTCACCGCAAACGGTCGAGTGGTAGTGTATCGTGCTTCCACACCACAGGTCTGGGGTTCTATTAACGGGCTGCGCAAGGTCGACTCTGCCTTTCATCCCCGCTACATTGGGTCGATAAATGAGTACCAAGCTTGCTTGGGGTCTTAAACACTGAAGGTCTCTCTTCAGACAGACCACCAAATCGGGACATCTGTTCATGCACCTCAGCGTCCAATGGTCACGTGTATTATGATGAGCACAGTAGTTCCTGGCCCTCATGGATTGTTGTGCCACTGAGTTTAAGTCTTAAGTTTGAGGATTACCTCACTTTGGGGATACCCTTTAGGTAAACATGTATTTCCACTCATTTGCAATTAAACATTTTTCTTTCAATTACGTTTATTTCAGAAGGAAGTTTGATTTTATCAAATGTATTTGCTTTATAACATGTATATTTGTGTATTATATTAAAAATTTGATCAATCCAAAATTACATGTTTTTAGCTCCTCTAAAAGCTTTTAGGATTTTACAACTGATCTTACAATCCATATACGTTTTATAGTAGTATATTTAAAAATGATAAAGACATTTTTACGACTGTGTGAGCTTTTATGCCTCGTTTATAAATATAAAAAATTGCATTCAGCTACAGTTTTTAAAATGTACTGAAATAAGTGGAGGAATAGGATACTTACATATTATGAATATTTTTGACTGCAGTAAGATATATTTATATATTTCAGTTTCTTTACAATTTGAATAGAAGTTGTAAGCCATTTTGCGAATAGTTTGATATTGAGTATAAACCCATAGGCTGTTTAATATTGTAAAGTGTTTTACTTTGATACCAGCACACATTAAAATAAGGCTCATTTGCAGTTATATGATCAGCTTCAGTGATATTTAAATTTTCAAAAATAGTCTACACGTACGAAAACATTCTTTCACAACCGCACACCACATCTCTCTCATACTATATCTTCCCTACAGCAGGAAATATTTGTGTATACTGAAAAATTTAATACAGGATACATTTCCAAGTGTTAAATTTGTTTTTAAAATTTGGTATGAATACATTGTGGAACTGTTGGTTAACTTCACTGAACAAAATTGTTTTAAGTGTACTGTTTTGAAAGACAAAATTAATTAGGGAGAACTTTTCTCACAATAGAATTTGTAATGACTGAATTGTGTGAAAATGTAGTTATCGATGTGTGACATTTTTCCTTGTAATAAAAGAAACAGAAAGATAAGAAATTTAACTTGAGTAGAAAATGGTTAGAAGTACTGTCATGCGCATTTGAAGAAGTATATCCCCCATTAAAATTAAAAATTATTGACTGAATGTGTGTTATGTCCATCACAAATGCCGATGTAGAAAAGGAATTTTTATTTAATACAAGAAGTTCGAAAAGGAGAACACTAGGAAGGAAAATTTAAATTTTTTCCGAAAAATATTCAGTTAACATAAAAATATCTTTTATATGATTTTAATTAAAATAAATTAAAAGTATTGAAATCCTTTTTTATGCTATTTTAAATTAAAAATATAACTGAATAGAGAAAGATCGGTTTTATTTCATAAATATAATCATCGTATGTAATATTTATTGTGTTATTGTTTAAAAATGAGATAGGGCCTTTGCCTTTTTTACCTCATTACTTTTTTAAAAAAACATTAAAGTGAGCGCGTTTTCTTACTCTCATATTCAAAAATGAATACAGGATGATTTTTTTGGGTTCAAATCGCAATACCAAAAAATATATATATATTTTTTTAATTTTTAAAAAATGACAGAAAAATAAAATTTGTTTGAAGAAAATATAATTATTTTTCAACTTCTAACATACTATTTATTTCATTTTTTCCTTTTTTTTTTTACCCTGCATTTTGTTTTAATTTTACTGTGACGGAACATATAGGAGAAAGAAATACCGAATTCCACTACAGTTTCATACAATATTGCCCAAGGCAACTTAACAGCTAGCTGTAAACGATTGATCTCTTGGTTCTTACTTGACAAAGGAACCGAACTAGGTCATAAAATTGTTCCCGTTCGAACTCCCAAGTTCTAAAAGGGGGAAAGGAAAGAAGGCTGTTGCATTTTTAAAGCGATCTTCAAAATAAGAGTGAACGCTTTCGGAATAACTTTTCAGGAGGAAGGTATCCACTTAGAGGGTTAATTCAATTTAGAAATGCAAAAAGGCTTTAAAATGAAACCGAAACTAAAATCTAGACTTAGAAAACTTCAAATGTGTTAAAATTTAATTGGTTTTCCGATTCAAAATTTTGGTATCAAGATTTTTATATATATGTGCCATAGGAAAAAGCAAAAAAAAAAAAAAAAAAAAAAAAAAAAAAAAAATTGATATATTTTTAATTTTTAGGGTACTGTTATGTCTTAATAAATGAAGAAAAAATAAGCTTGCAAATTTGATTGATGGTTCAAACAAAACTAACAGACTAGTTTACCAGTAATAAAATTTGAGAACGCATCAATATATGCTTAAAATTAATGGTTATAAAAAAAGTTCAGCCCCCGGGGCAGCCAATCGGAGTCAATGTTCACTGTACCCAGCATCCAATCAGAGAGCAATCTCTTAGCTCTCAGCCAAGTCAAAAAACTCAAAAACTTTCCACCCAGATGAAGAACCATAGCCACGCCTCCCGGATTCCATCGCTCGACCAATCGCCATCATGCCACTCAGCAGAATGGAAAACACCCCTTTTGCCATGCCCAGCATCATAGACTCTCACGATATGGGATTAAGGACTGTTTACAGTCCAGACGCCCGAAAGAAAACGCCTATTCAACGCCTATTATAAAAAAAAAAGTATATTATTTGTAGGCTTAAAATAAGAAAATGTCATTACAACTCATCAATTTTAATACAAAATTATTTTTTAAAGCTGAAAATACAACGTTTTTTCCCTTGTTTTCGTTGTAGACTGTTTTTTTAATGGATTAGATATATGAAATAAATAGATACTAATTTACGAAAAAGATGGTGACAATTACATTTTTTAATAATAATAGTGTTTATGAATTTATAATTCATTTTGTGTGTTTTATAAAGTATTAAAGATAAATCTCTATTTAACGAATTTTCCACATGACGAAGTTTTCTTCGGTATTTAGCGACTCGGTTAAAATAGAGAGGTTTGACTGTTTTGGCAGGGTAGTTGGTCATTTTATAAACCTTCAGAGACTGTTAATTTAATTTTTTTATATTCTGTTAAGTGTGTCAGCAAAAAATATTCTTGGAAGATTAACTGCCATTTAAAAAACCAGATGGACTGTTAATTAACATCGCATGATGACGCAACAGGAGAGCTGTAGACGACGAAGCTCATTAATTTTGTAAAAAAAAAAACTTGAAAATAAATGCCGGACTGACCTAAAAGCAAACAAAATTCAAATGAATTTATAATACTAAAGAAAACTAATTTTCTGTCGACAGAATTTCAAAATTGAACTATCTGCTCAACATTTATAATATTTACAATGATGATCATGAAGCTGAATGTATCAATCATGTAGATCCGGGGTGGACATTACGTCGATCGCGATCAACCGGTGGACCACCGAGACATTTTGAGGTGACCGCCTGAAGATTTTAGCAGTTAGTAATTATAAATAGAAATATTCAAGATTGGCTGAAGTATGCAGACTTTATAAGTCTTCTACTGACTAAAACAATGAAACCTGCTCCTCTCATTCACATTATCAATTCCTACCTCGTTAACAAAATTTTCAAAGTCGGAGTCAACAACACTCTCTCACTTCCACACCGCGTCAACATTGGCGTCACACAGGGTTCCCTGCTGGGGCCCGTTCTCTTTAACATCTACCTTAACGACATTCCTTCACACCCACAAACAATGCTAAACCTGTACGCGGATGATACCGCAATTCTTGCAACTTTTAAAAACCACAAATCAATCACACTCGCTCTTAACAAACACCTGGCTCTTCTTGAAAACTACTTCAACCAATGGAAAATTAAAATTAACGTTGAAAAGACTGTCGCCGAATTATTCACTAAAAGAATCAAACCCGTCACACCACCAACATTATACTCCACACCACTGCAATGGTCTCAGTCCCCTAAATATTTAGGATTAATACTTGATAAAAACCTCACTTGGAAACACCACATCTTACACTCGCGTGATAAATTCCGGCACGCATTAAGATTAATTTACCCCCTAATTTGCCGGAATTCCGAAATGGATATGTACAACAAAGTGCTTTTCTATACTGCCGTATTGCGACCAATTATCAGTTATGGCTGTCCTGTATGGAGATATGCAGCGAAAACTAATGTTAAAATTCTTGAAACAGCTCAAAACTCTATTATTCGTACTATCACTAAGGCCAATAGATACACTAGAAATTCTAATATTTATAAAGCTCTTAAACTTCATCCTTTTAAAAAATATATCCAAATACTAGCAAAGAAATTTTTTGCTAACATTCCCAATATCAACAACTCTAATTTAATTAATCTAGAAAACTATATTCCTCTGGACAACCATAAGAGACCTAGGAGAATTCTCCTAGACTCTTATAATCCACCTTAATTTTTCATCTTCTTCATTCATCTTTCGATGAATGACCTGCTAAATTTTTTAATAAAAAATATATTACTTTTAATTTTTTCTTCATTACTTTAATTCTCATTGCTGCACCCCATCAGGCACGCCTTCTCCCCTTTTTACAACTCTGGTACAGCCAACCGAGAGGTAACTCACTCAGTTCCACCGACCATTCACAGTGCTTGCTTTCCACTCCAGTTCACAGTTAGCTTCCCTGGTTTCCTCCTTAGACTTTTGCGTCACCCCCTCCTACTCCCTGCCACCACTTCAGTTACTACGATCTTCCAGCCAGCCAATCAGGTAGCTTCACGCTCCCCATCCAGGATTATTCCACTCCCACAGGCAACACTCACTGTTCTGTTATGGGACGGAGTCCCAATAAATAATATCCCAATAAATAATGCACGGTAAAACAATGAAAACTAACTTTATATAAAAATATTTAGATAAAAACTAAGATTAACTTAAGATAAAAATGTCTTTTTTCTATGTATTTTAAATTGTTTGAGAGTAAATGTATCATTTGATATTATTATAATTGTAGCTATTATTATTATTATTATGTTTGTATTTTGCTTTAAGTGCAATTTTAAAAGTACTAGCTGAATGGCCCGGCGTTGCACGGGCTTTCTCTACTGTTATAAATTTTCCCTTTCCTTCACAAAATCAGCACTTCTAATACTCTTTTTTTCAAAATAACTCCCCCCTCACCCCTTCCACTGCTTAGCCCAGCTTTGCTCGGGCTTTCTCTTTTCCTCATGACACCAGCATTTATGTGTGTGTTTGTACGCACACAACGTGAGTGATTTCTAAAATTATGTCAAAAAATTTCCCTTTTTCAAAATTTGTTTCATTTCACTTATTTTTGATTTAAGACAGGTTTCTTTCCCCT
Organism: Trichonephila clavipes; assembly: GCA_019973935.1. Classification (NCBI taxonomy): domain Eukaryota; kingdom Metazoa; phylum Arthropoda; class Arachnida; order Araneae; family Nephilidae; genus Trichonephila; species Trichonephila clavipes. Next base: position 17,654 of record BMAU01004089.1, read on the forward strand.
CTCTATAGCCCGAACACGGTATTTTTTGGTGTAAAATTATTTTTCTATTTTCCCCTCCTTCTCACAGATAAGATATAGCGTCAAATTTCGATGTATGACTTATAAAAAAAAAATGTTGCGTTAGAATTTAAAAAATTATTAATGTGAAGCAATAAAAAAAAACGATTCTGACGCTAAGAGTAAAAAAAAAAGGTTCATCTCTTCATTTTTTAATAATAGTTAGTTTCTTAGAATCTAAAATAATAAAATAGATTTCAGATTTTCATGAATCAATCAATCGTTATATACAGTTAGCTTAAAAATGTCTCTAAAATGTATTTTGATCCAAAATAATAGACGATGTCCTTTTTAATTAACACAGAATTCATTTAAATAATTAAATTGAAACAAAATAATTAAATTATATATATATATATATATATATATATATATATATATATATATATGTATATATATATATATAATTTTATTATATTAATTTTTAAATAAATTTATTTCTATGCAAAGTTTCGTCATTTTGTAAAAACAGAATTTTTAAGGAGAAGTAAATGATCATTCCGGTTCTCTGCAGATGGCACCGCGTGTATAATAAAATTTTGATTTGCGTAAGAAACGAAAAACACATTTTTTTTAAAGTTATTTTAAAGATATTTTATCAATCTTTGTACAGATTACGTATAATATTGTTCTACACGCGGAAAAAAAGTTTCGTGAGATTATTTCTATAAATAAAAAAGTTATTAAGTATTTAAATAAATTTTGAGTATTTTTTGAAAAATCGTAAAAAACAAAACCATTTTTTGACATTAAATTTTTTAAATGACTGATTCTAAAAGAGAAAAGTATGAACTTTCTTTTAGTGTAAAATATTTTTTTCATTAATGCGAAAGGAATTTCAAGCGGAACAAGTTAGAAATCTTATTATAAACGTATCAATTTCAACTAATTTTAAAAAAATCGTAAAAATTACAAAATATAATTATTTTGTAAAATAAATTATAGCATATCGTGGCGAAATAAATGATATTTACGAATCTGTAATTATTTTTTGTGTGAGTTTCATGATAAAAATTAAATCGTGTTTTAAATACCTCTGAAAAAAAAAGGAGCTCCAAATTTTCCCCAGGCGGTGAGAAATGGTACTAATTATGCGTTTTAAGGGTTTTTAATTAATATATTTTTAACTAATTGGAAAATTTCGAATATAAATGGTCAAAACGGATTCCTCGGATCATTCCCGAAATTTTGGTACCTTCAGCGAGTTCCTGCGTCTTGTGGTTCGTGAGAAAATTGGGCTACATTCCTATATACCTTCATAGATACGTTTGTTTACCTACAAATTTTAATAGTGTAGATTAGTTTTTTTAATTTTAGTTCTGTAAGTACATATTCCGTGTATTTATTATTAATTTATAATAAATATTTTAGACCTTTTCCTATACCTCACACCTACGACACTGGGCAGTGGCGCACACAAGAATTTTTCAAAATAGGGGGCGTGGTCGAGGGTTGAAAGTCTATCATTCAGGTGTCATACCACTATACGCAGCGAAACATATATTTTTTTTAATTTTGTAGATTGTCGGGAACAAAAAACAGTAAAAAATAAATTACTAAATAAATACTCAGCAATAAATAATAAAAAAATTATTAATAACAATTACTTAATTAAGTTTATCGTACTGTATACATGGAATTGAAATCAATCGGTAAAAAAAAATCAAGGGCTGTGGAGGACAGTCCGGAATCAGCCCCCCCTCCTTGTGTACGCCACTGACATTTGGTGGACCGGAACAGATTTAAAAAATTAGAAGTAGACCGAGCCCTGGATGGAAAAGTCTGCTCACCCCTGATGTAGATAAATAAATCCTTTTTTCCCCTGAAAATACATGTTTATCTCTAAATAGAAGTGGATTGATTTAATTAAAAAAAGAAAGAAATATAATACAGTATTGAAATTTCAATAGGAAACGAAATGGCGGGCCGTAAAAATGTGAATGATAGAAGAATTTTTATATTTTTGCATTTTTTTAATGAAATCTTATTAGACAAAAATAAAAGAGCTGGTTGATAAAATAAAAAAAAGAAAGACATATTTGCATAATTTCAGACTTTCAAGCAATATATCATGCTTACATTCAACATATACTTATGCGCATGAATTTCTTCAATCACCCCAGGTGGCCTTAGTAGCCTTGAATCTGAAGATCGCGTGTAGAGAAGTCAGATGCAAATTAAATCTTTTGATTTCAAGATCTCCGAAACTTCTCAACATCATAAAAAAAGAAAAAGAAATGGAGTAAATTCAGGTTTAACAGGAGTTACATATACATATTGCAATCAAAATGAATAAATTTAAGTATTATTAAATTTTATTGTAATTAGTAAGAAATAAAATAATTTTATCATTGTTTTCCTGCATCTTTTAAATGTGTTTTTGTTTCAATTTTTTAGTAAAATGAAATCAGTTAAAAGATTATAAAACAGTGCTCTTGAAAATGGTTATTTAACTTTTAATAATTGCCAAAAATTGACAAATCTTTTTATGGTTTTACTCTATAGGCCATCTTGTTAGCTTATTAGAGAGTATTGAAAGACATATATTGAGAGAGAGCCTAACACACACACAGAAAAATCACCTTTTTAAAACATTTTAGTGAAAGATGCTTACATCGAACACAGCTTTTAACATTTAATAAAATTTTGCTAGCATTGATTACGACTTTAAATATATTTTTTGTCCCATGTGTAGAGTGTTGGACAATGAAGATTAAACAAAAAATGGTAAACTCAGGGTTGGATTCAATGAAGTGTCCTTTAGTGTAACCATTTTATTCAGGTAAGGTTGCACACAAAGACAATAAATATCATCAACAAAAAGAAAAGGCAAAGAGCATGGACAATTTTTAATAGCGACTACATTCATCTTTTACTTGGCCTGTACTGAAGATTAGTGGCCGCTAGAGGGCACTTCTGCTGCTTGGGATAGTCAGTTATTATAACAAGAGCTGTAACACATGTATTTTTTATGTACATTTAAATGTATTCAGTATTTGCTTATGATATTATGCATCTTAAAAACCTTTATATCAATAACTAATACTATGTAAACCAGGGGTCGGCAATCTTTTAACTAGGGCGGGCCAGGCCAATCTTCCAATATAATTCCGTGTGCCCCACAGTGGGCCATTTTTGAAACAATTCGATTTCCGCGATAATGCATGCTGAGTTAGAAAATGCAGGCCAATAATATAGATATTTACAGTTTTATTATAGATTAATTTTGTACCATTTAAGATATTTCTAAACATAAAAATAAACAACAAAAAATGTATCACAATTTCTTAAAATTAAAATTGTACATATATAATGTATTTTTAAATACATTTATTAAAATAAGAAACATATAACATAAAATATAAGTATTTCCCTTCATTATAGTTAAATAAAAAGATAAATAAAAATTTTAATGCGAATCTAGTGCTTGCACCGCTCTACTTTTATATCGCAAAACCAGGAACATATGTGCCTTTCAATTTGACACGATTCTGAGCATTCAGTTATGAAATAATTTCTTTGCTGACTTGAAATATTTTTCTTATGAAAAAAGAATTTTTTACTTTGATATGTAGAACCAAAAGAGGTAAGCAGAGTACATGCAATGTTCTCTCTTCAAACAGTTAAATATCTCCAGCAATGACATTCAATAATTTACAAAATAACTGTACTTTTATCCTTAGAGTTATCTTTCGGATTGTTTCGTAACTCCTTAAATTTCCATAATTCTGAAGATGTTTGTCAAGAAGGTCCATCACAAATTTATCAATTTCCAACCATTCAAACATTGACAAATTTGTAGAGTAGCGCAGAGTGCCACTGAGAATTATACTGAGTGGCACTCGTGCAATATAGGTTGTCGACCCCTGATGTAAGCAATTCAATGAAAATCATGGATTGACCACCAAATTCCTCATTCAAGAATTTTGTATTATTGAAAAATTCTTTGGTTCGTATTTATTAGGAATATGTAAACACACACACAAAACGCATATTTACTGTCTAATTCAAATTTCATATAATTACAATTTTGCTGACAATTTAAAGTAATTTAGAGTTTGTACTCTTATCTTCAATGGAAAAGTATTTTGATTGCTGTGTAAGAGAAAACTCACATCATTATAATGTTAAACAATTCATAGAAAAATTTATGAAAATTATTCTACAAAATGTGTATAATTTTCTTTGGTTGCTCCTCATACAGACTTTGATTAATAGGTGATAATCCTTAGCTGTTTTTTAAGGTATCCGGCTAGGTTCGGAGATAAATTTTTCAAAAATTGATTTTCTGAATAATTTTATTATTTTAAGGAACATAAATAGGCTTAAAAGTTATAATTGTTAAATAACTAACATGTATCGCTCTGTTTTTTGAAAAAAAAAAATATTTTTAGGAAAATTTAGCAAAATTTTTTTAGTTAAGAAAAATGCGACAAATAAAAATAAATTGCACATTATGCAATTTTAACGTCATTGATATACTCCTTGATACCTCTGAAGTGTCACAAACCGCAGGATAAAAAATATTTTATTAGCATTTTTAAATTTGATGATCATGATTTTTCGTCAAAATTACTGCATGTTCTAAGCTAAAAATGGCTGCAAAATGTGATTAAATGTAGCTGCCTTAAAACCTGCCGTTTGTTATATTCTGAAGGTCCCATAGCATATATTTTATAAATTTCATTGCATTTGATTGAATTATTGAGAATATATCCCGTTTTTTTCATGCACATATTATCATGAAAAGTTCATTCTTCAAAAAACGAATTAAAAAAATATTTTTATTAGTTAGTTAAAGTAAATGCTATAAAAAGAATTTAAAAACTCTCTAGTTTTATGTATTAGTCCTTCTTCCTCAAAAATTAATTTCTGTTTTCCCTAATGGCCCAAACAACACTAAACATCAAACACCTAAAGAGCATCTCGTCGGATACCTTAAGTGCAAAAGCAGATCAGTGCTAAAGTTTCAATTATAATTTCTTAATTTTAGTTTTCCTATCTTTAACTCATATGTCATAAAATTAAAATATCAAAACATTTTGAAATTGAAATTACTCTGTATTCTAGATAGCGCTATTGAATAAATATGTACAGCGGTACGTCTATTCTTTTTTTTTTTTTTTCGTTTAGGATGCTGTTTTTAAAAAGAAAACTGGCTGAAGTGCAAAACAATTTTTTTTTTAATTTTAAACTGTCATATCAAATTTGGGGTAAAAAAAATTACAGAAAATTACTAATTTACTTGATTTTAAATCATAAAATAATCATAAATTTAAGATTTCAAATAATTTTTAAAACAGCATGTGTTTTTCTTTGAAACGAAATATGTTACATGCCAAGAAGAAAAATATTTATAGGAAAAACTGAACTAATAATAATTAGGATCTATATTTATTCATAATATAAAAAAAAGGATAAATAGTTTTCAAAAAAAATTTAGTAAAACTTCTTTCTGGAATATTTTATATTATACCAATTTTTTTAATCGAACATAAGCAAATTACTTTATTATCTGTTAATAATGTAAGAGTGAATAACCAAATTGGGAAAATTCTTAAAATTTCCCTAGATGTTATTCTAACAGATCTTATAGGAATAATAAATTCCTCTTTTTTTTTAACATTTTTAAATAATATTTTAATCATTTTGACATCAATATAATTCATATCCATTAATTCTATCAAAGATATTTACTTCATTTATTTGTAATTTTTCAGTAAGAATTTAATGTTTTTCAAGTAAAAAAATTCATGACAAATTTGTTTAATTAAAATATAATAAACAAAGATAAAAATTATTTATCAAATTAATTATAATTATTTGAGGAGAAGAAACAATTATTTAAATTGTGTTCAGTTTAGACAATGATCATTTTATGAAAAAAGAAGATAGAAAAAGAGAATTAAATTCAAAAAAAAATGAGTTATTTTAACTGAAAATAAATGATTCTAAAAAATTGGTACATGGTCGCACAATATAATCTAATCATTACATGTAAAGACATTATTCACAAACAAAAAACACACTATTTAGTGAAACTCTTTGCATTTTTCAGATTTTGTGGGCCAGGAAGTTTAACATTAAAATTCACACATAAAAATGCACAAATTCTCGAAAAAACAAATACGGTATAAAAATTTTAAGTCGAGAATAATTTTTAAATTAAACTAAGCATCAGATCACAATGAATAAGATGTATGTTTTGAAAATGATTTTTCTAATACTTCAGTATGCAACAAATTATTTTGATTTTGATACTTAATATATGATTAAAAACTATATTATTATAAAATATTATTTACTGGTGTAGTTTGTGTTCCATTTCCCCTTTTCCATGCGAATTTTTCCATCTCCTTGAAGAAAAATAGTCCAGTACTTACATTATTCCATAAAATAATTTCTTTCTAGTCCTTATGTACATAACATAATAAAATAATAAACATAAGTCTTAGAATCCATAACTGTGTATAGAGAAAAAGAACGTCTCCAAATTAAATACGTGTAACTTAAAGTGAATAAAAATTGAAAAAGCTGCAAAATATTTTAAATTTCTATTACATCAAATTTTCGAATAACTCTACAATTTCATTTTCTTATTACAATCTCAAAAGCTTTATATTTGAAAGAAATTTTATAACTCTCATTAAATATAATTGCTATTTATTACATTTGAAAGCATGTAACACTTTCTTTTGAATAAAATCTAACGTAGATTGAAAACCATAATCTAACATATTAATCATAAATAAATATAGCAATATCACACACAATTGAAATTAAAAAATTTAATTTAATTAAAAAATTAAAAAATTCTTTAAAAATAAAACTAAAGTAAACTAAAGCACATACGAGTAAAAATTTAAATTACGAGACACCAATTTTTATTTGAACATAAATAGAAATAATTCACTAACATATAATATGCTATCAAGTACTTATGAGTGAAAATTGTCGATCAAATTATTTAAGTCTCCCGAAAAATATATTCATTTACTTTTATGCCAGAATTAAATGACTTTGGAGGATATTATGAAACAACATATATGTGTTCACTTTAACACACAGAGAGACAGATGTCACATCTAGAAGCCATTAACACGTTTAATTTTAAGTCCTTAAGAAAATTAAAATTTTCTAAATTTAATTAAAAATACATACATAGATTTAAAAAAAAAAAAAACGTTGCTGTAAATTGTTATTATGGATGATAAATCACAGATTAAGAGAGATTGATGCATAAAGATTACGTTTCAATTCCATTTCGCACGTTTAATGGAACGCTTAATCTAAATGGAATGAGAAATTTACAGTTTAAAAATTCGTTAATGTGATGACTTCATTTTCCAGTAATTAGTACAAATTTAGTACTCTCGAAAAATATATTCATTTATTTTTATGCCAGAATTAAATGACTTTGGAAGATATGAAACAACATATGTTCACTTTAACACACAGAGAGATAGATGTTGTCACATCTAGAAGCTATTAACACGTTTAATTATTAAGTCCTTAAGAAAATTAAAATTTTCTAAATTTAATTAAAATACATACATAGATTTAAGAAAAAACACAGAAACATTGCTGTAAAGTGTTATTATGGATGATAAATCACAGATTAAGATTGATGCATAAAGATACCGTTTCAATTCCATCACGCACGTTTAATGGAAACGCTCTATCTACAGTTTAAAAATTCGTTAATGTGACAACTTCATTTTTCAGTAATTATTACAAATTTAGTACTCTCGAAAAATATATTCATTTATTTTTATGCCAGAATTAAATGACATCGGAGGATATTATGAAATAACATATGTTCACCTTAACACACAGAGAGACAGATGTAACATCTAGAAGCCATTAACACGTTTAATTATTAAGTCCTTAAGAAAATTAAAATTTTCTAAATTTAATTAAAAATACATACACATGTTGCTGTAAATGTTATTATGGATGATAAATCGCAGATTAAGATTGATGTATAAAGATTCCGTTTCGCACGATTAATGGAACGCTCAATCGAAATGGAATTTGAAATCTACAGTTTAAAAATTCGTTAATGTGATAACTTCATTTTTCAGTAATTAGTACAAATTTAGTATTTTATGGCTAAAATAGTTTTGTATCATAAAATTTTGTTACTTACCAGAGAAAATGAAACGTATCGGTTGCTGGATTTGAGTTGGAGAAATCCGGAGAAAATGATGAAACGAGAAAGGTGAAAAGGCTTTAATCCCTTCACGTATCAGCTATTAACTGAAGTAACAGGCTCTCAGCTGTGTGATTTATACCCGTTGAGTTGAGGAGAGCTTTTCTTGCAAGGCTGGGCATGCGCTCAGACAGATAAAAAACTCTAAGTTTGGGGGCAGGCCCAAATTTAATATAAATCTGCTGGAAGCAGAATGAAATAAAATAATTCGAAATAGTATCAGAAGAAACATTATCGAACTACTATGCTCAGTAGGGGGGCATGGGCTGTTGCGTCACTGAGTTAAGTTAACTGTTTCATGAAGGTTGAAAACCTCAGAACATGCGTTAAACTAAAAACTTGAAGAGAGGTCTTTAAAAAGATAGCCATTAATTTCTTTTCTATAATTGATTTCTGTAAAAATAGAGAAATAGCCCGGAAAGAGAAATACCTAGTAAACCCTCTCTTTAATCGTCCCAGAAATATTCTCATTTCGATTTTTAGTTTTAGAGTAACATTACTCCACTTCAAATTTTTTTCAATTTTTTTCTAAATTCTTAAAAGTTAAAATTACCGAACTGACTCTCTTTCAATGTGCCGGTCAATGGGTGAAACGAGTTCAGATAATGCTTCAGTTTCATGAAATCCTTCATCCCTGAAATACAGCTTAGACCAGTGGTTCTCAAACTTTCACTACTGGCGACCCAATTTTCAAAATATTATTTTTATCGCCCCCTTTAAAAATAATAATGTATTGAATGCAATAATAATGCCCTTTGGCGCTAAATTTACAATACGATCATAATTCTAAACCGTACAAATTAACAAGATAAGTATTAAATTTTGTATATGTTACTTTTAAGTAATATATATATATATATTTTTTTTGCTTTTTAGTTCGATTCACTATAAAAGCGTGTTTTTTAGTTAGTTTTAAAACTATAATTTATTTTATAGTTATTTTTACTATACACGATAAAAATCACAATTCCAGTGAATAATTTAATTAAGAGAAAATATACTTATACCTGCTTTCAAGGACTTTTCAATTTTTCTTCGAAAATTTGAGGAAAAAAATCAATAAAACTAAAGAAAATGTTCCAAATGTGCGTGTCCTTAATAAACGACACAAATCACAGACACTTTTCGCTAACAACATAGGAACATTATTTTCCCGCTAAACTCTCATATTTTGTTCACGTTTTTGTAGTTTTGTTTGATGATCTACAAATAGCATTTTGAACTTATTCTTCCTTGTGTCTTTTTGACAAGGCGAAGGGCTACATTATGGCTTCATAGTTTTCTTCATAGAGATCTTTAGGCAGCATTTGAAAATTTCAAATCAACTCAAACGTTTCATGTCTAACACTTTTCTGATATTTACTTTCGCTATATATATATATCTTGATTAATATGCATTATTTCAGTAGGTTCTTCAATTCCTTGATCAGTTTCAACTTCCTTCAATAGGGATCACAGATGCCCATTTTTTAAAAATATTTTGCTTATTTACATTTATAAACCATAAAAAGTCATACAACACAGCAATCAAAACTACAAAATTGTTCAAAGGAAAAGTGTAGCATGTTCTAAAAAATAATTGTGTAAAACGTTTTTCATTATGCATTACATGTTTCAGAATACTCATGCTTATCCATATATCATAAAACTCTTTCAGATGGAAAAAGATGTAACAGAAATATATTATATATATTTACAACTTCCGTAAAAAAAAGACGGAGATACCAGTAAGTTTCAGCTAAGGTCAGCTAAGTACCCGAAGGTCAGCTAAAGTAATATTTTAGGTTAAAAGAAAGGTAATAAAAAAATCTCTCATCGTTTGATATCCTGAAAAGAAACGTAAAAAAAAAAAATCTCTCATCGTTTTCAAATCGACCGCAAAGCAAACAAAATATTGTTTTAAATTTGGGTATAGGATCAAAGATGGTTAATGAGCAGTTGAAGTGGAATCTTTTATTTTTGATGATCACTAGATGATAAAAATAAATTATATCAGTGTAAATGTGTATTTTTTATTATGTCAGAAAAAAAAGCATTTTGTTTTACTTCATTAAAAAAAAATTATTTTTATAAACCTTTTATTTTCAATATGCTCGCGCTCCCCTTTACAGCGCCCCCAGGGAGCGCGCCCCACAGTTTGAGAAACACTGGCCTAGACACTTAGGCAGGCTCTATAAACAAATATACACTCAGGAGCATTGAAAATAGCGACACAAGAAGGAAGCTAAGTACAATCGCGAAACTTTGCAAATAAGTACAGCGTAATGTAATATGCAAATGATCCAAGTTTTGTTCAATACGCATGTTTATACACGCCGAGGTGGCGCTACAATCAGGAAGAGGTGCTATATAAGCCAGCGCAAATTCGAAGATTCATAAACGGGACGATTACCCGCCGATTGTAGGAAGACTTTGGTAAGCGAAACATGCCAGGTAAACGTGCTAGAAGACATTTCTCACAGTTAAGCGAGTTTGAGAGAGGCCTTATCATCGGGATGAAAACTGCAGGCTGGTCGACGCGCCGTGTTGCTGGCCAGGTGGATCGTTCGGAGTGTGCCGTTAGAAATTGTTGGGAGCATTGGACACGAGAAGGTACCCACGTGCGGAAAACCGGGTCTGGAGCGACCAGGAAGACCACGAAGAGAGAGGATCGAAGGATCGTGCGGCAAGCACTTGTGGACCCCACAGTGACTCGTTCAACGATACGAGCAGACGTAGGCGGAGCAATTGTTCCACGAACAATTTCCAGACACCTTGCAGAAGCAAATCTTAAATCCAAGCGCCCTTTCCGTGCACTCCCTTTAACACCGGAACATCGGCAACTGCGTCTACAGTGGTGCCAAGCCAGATCAATGTGGAATGTCACAGATTGGCAAAAGGTTGTGTTTAGTGATGAATCGCGGTTTGTTTTGGGGACAGATGATAACCGTGTACGGGTGTGGAGGCGCCCTGGTGAGTGGTACAATTCCCCCCATAATGTTGTTCTATATTACACTGCCCGCACAGCTGGTGTAATAGTCCGGGGGGCCATAGCCTATGATAGCCGGTCCACTTTAATTGTGACGCGTGGAACCTTAACGGGCCAACGTTACGTTGATGATATTCTTCGACCCCATGTAGGACCTTGCCTAAATGGTCTCCCAGGGGCAATTTTCCAGCAAGATAATGCTCGTCCGCATACAGCAAGAGTTGCTCAAGACTTCCTACGTCATTTTCAGACCGACCATAGCCGACTCGCTCACCCGATTTGTCCCCTGTAGAGCACGTGTGGGATCAGCTAAAGCGGCAGATGCCATCGTATCACTCTGTATATGATTTAGAGTTGGCTGTTCAAAATTTGTGGACCCATCTGCCTCAGGACAACATAAGGTGTCTAATCAACTCAATGCCGGACCGTGCGGTGGCATATATTGCACCTGGAGATGGTACAACACGCTATTGAAGTAGTCCAGTATTTGTGTCGTTGCACACTCTGTATTCGTTTAATTGTCTTGTTTTTGAGATCAAGTGAATCTCTCATCTGTGTCATTATGTTTATTAAATTTCATTTCAATCCGATGCTTTCTTCTTGGGTCGCTATTTTCAATGTTCCTGAGTGAATATCCCAATCAGTAGCGCACACAGGAATGAGGTTGATTCAGGACAATGAGACGCCAAGTCGAAATCAAGTGACGAGGATACCAACATTTCCCCTCGTTTTGAATCAGTGTGTAAATTTCGTATGCTTGATATGTTTACTTCTTGTGCGTGAAGCTTATTTCCGAAATTTTATTTATTTTTAATATATTTTTACATTATCCTTGTTTAATAATTAGGTATGAAGTATTTTTTGTAATTTTTAAGCATAATTTTTGTTTCAGTTTAGTATATTTGTCATTTGGTGTTAGTGTGCGAAGCCGGCAGCTTCTTGCAGTGTTTGTTTATATATTTATTAATAGTTCTAGATTATTTTTTAGCATCCTTATAAGAAATCCTTTGTTTTCATGTAGTTTATTATGTTTATTTACGCACGATAATGATTTACAATATAGAATTGAGACCATTCAATTTGGAAAAACTTCTCATATGTGTACAATTACTTATTGGTACATAGTGTATCACTCCACATAAATTCATAAAATAGTGTAATTTATAAGAAACATGTAGATATGAAATGGTCCCATTTTGAAATGTTAATGTTTATACCTTTCATTGTCTGATTCCCTTAGTAATTACCAGCTACAAATATTTAATGTTTTTAGAAATACTATCTCTATAATTTCTCATAGAAGAGTATGGAACATTCAGAAACATGAAATGCAAGTAAATATAATTTTGGAAATAAATTTATACTAAGATTTGTCAATGACATGGATATATTTTCATACCTATTTCTAATGTTTAACAAGAGATTTATACTTGAGAGCAGTGTATAAAATAATAGTTGGTTAATAATGAAAACTTTTGATTAATAATTAGCAACTCTTCTGTGATGGAAATGAAATTGTTTTTAATATCATTTAAAGGTTTGGGATATCTGGAATAATCTAATTATAAACAAACATTTTATATGTCTTATTGTTTGACTTCCTTTGTAATTATTACCCTTCAAAAGGTTTGAATTTTTTTAGAAATGCCTGTCTCCAACATTCAGAAAGAAATGAACTTGACTTTTTAAAAATAAATTAAGAAACATGCTTAAAGAAATAGGCTTTTTAATAAAATTATTTTATAGTAGAACAAATTAAATTGTTTTCATGAAAATTTCTTGTATAATGAAGTAGAAAATTCTTATCGGACAGTTTTATTTAATAATCATACTCATTTTAATATACATTACTTATTGACACTAAATTTTAACATTATATAAATACTCCATAAGTAAATAAAGCAGACTCTATGAATGTAATAGTATACTATAAGGACAAATAGAAAACAAATAGAGGATCTAACTGCCAATATTTAACGTGAATAATATATCTATGTTATTATATCTCAATTTTTATCTTATTGATAATATCTAATAAAATTATCTGGAAACCTTATAAATGGCTTTTTCAATTTATTTACAAGAAAAAAAGTATTAAATATCATCAACCCAAACAAATAAAATGATACTGTAAAAAAAATTGAAGAAAATCCTCTCCTAAATCACATATTAAATAGCTAAAAAAAAGGTCAAATTATGCAGAATTTCTGAAATTTTCTCTCACTTTATTTATCTCATTAGGTTTATGACATAAAAACTTAAATTTTTAAACACCACCACAAGCAATTAATAGTAAACAAACAAGTAATTGGGTTGTCTGTTCTTTAAAATTAATTAAATCTTTAAGAAAAACAACCAGCTATGTGACATAGGAACTAAAATGCAAAAACAGGAGATTGCATTATATTTGTAGCTTGTCAACAAAACTTTTCATAGTATTTTTGAGAAATTGTGCATGGTATGGATCCAGATTAAATGAAATATCCTAAGAATTTTAAAATTTCAGATCTTAAATCTATAAAGTCACAATTTTCTGAATTTACATAAAACAAATTAGAATACTTAAATCATGCAGCTTATAGAAAGAAGTTTTGACTAAAAAAAAAAAACAAATACACATATAAAATAGCAATATAGCAATGTTTTTATTAATAAATCTTTACATTGCATATACTACATCAAAATAAAATTGACAAAGGATTTTCTTTTTCTTTTTTGAATTTCACACTAATTGCAAAACTCCTACAATCTGTTCCTCTAAAATATACGAAGCATTATCTTCTGTTTTAATGGGAATATTAGATTTTTTTACACTGAACATACCAACACTTAATGCATACCTATTTCTACCAGTTATTGTATGTACAGTTGTTAAATATACTTAAGTTCATCCAAACTTAAACTTATTTGGATTAATGTATTGACATGTTATTTCGTTATCACTGATTATGCATCGAAAGTATCCTTTTATACATAATTATATTTATACTAAAAAAAATTGAAAATGAAGCAACATTAAGAAAATAGATTCAGAATTCTTGCTCTAAAGTTTTTTTTGATGTTTGAAAATATATTAACTTCAAATATAAAATTAATTACTTCAAAGTTTGTCTAAGAAATGCTAAATCAGTACTGATACCATTCCAAAATTTGGAACATACGTATTAAACTGCCAACTAATTTCGCCACGCAAAAAGACATCCGAATTTTAAAATAAATTGTATCACTATAATTACTGTGTTCAAACATGAACATGAACAGTTTCCACTATTGGTTGTATATCGTAGCATTTGGCGGTTTTATGATTTGAAGAAATTAGTCGATATTATAATATACAAGTGCTCCAAATTTGCCCTTTCAACACACGTCACATAAAAATATCAGTGATTGTGGACAATTAACCCATTAAAAATAATTTTGAAATTTTTTTACTGAAATTACCTTTTTTTTACTGAATTTTGCATTAATGTAGATTATTGCGAACAGCAATTTGTTAAGTTATTCATTTAAGGGTAAATAGAGAATTGAAAAAGGTTATATTAAAATTCCGAATATTTCTATTGCTTTTAGAAAGCAAATATCCTACAGAACCAAATGTCTATATGTAAAATCATATTTAGTTTCATGATCTTACTGATAAATATCATAGAACTGATCTAAGTATACTTCTTGGGTCAATATTTGTAAATAACTCAATACAACAAATTTATTCAGGACTTAAATTTATAAGCAGGATAGTATCAATACAGATTAACCTTTTAGACTTTAATACTTATGTAAAAATTAAAATACAGAGTATTATTTAATTTAAAATAAACAAAGCAATATTTACATTCCTGTAGGTATCTATCCAAATTCCTTTCAGCAGAAATTTCTTTTGTGAACACAAAAATAGTAGGAATGGAGCTGGCGACGATTTCTAAATGTTTGGTATTGAAAACAAGCCTATTCAAAGTGGTCAGAGCATAATAAGTGAGGAGATGACTTAAAATCCTTACGCATCATCATGTTAACTAAACACTCGAATTTTTTTAACGGGATATTAAAAACAGATTTTTTTCCTATACAATCATCTGATCTTTTACTGTAATCGAGTTATAATGTAAAAGAGCAAAATAGTACACAAAAGAAGTGTTTGGTTAGAGTTAAGCGGGAAACAAACCAAAACATATTCACGTGCCCTCCTCATCACGTAATCGTGACGTCACATGAATCAACCTCATTTTTCAAGGGGAGGGGAGGGTGCGGGGTCAAAAGCTCACCATTCTTGTATCATGCTCCTTTGGGTTTTGTCGATTTTCGGGAACAAAACACAGTAAAAAACTAATTATTGAATAAATAATTAGCATTAATTAATAAAATTAATCATTAATAACAAATACTTAATCAAATTTTACGTACTATATAATTTGAATTATAATCAATCGGAACAAATATCAAGGGCTTTGAGGGGGGATCTGGACCCCCAGGAGCCTCCTTCCTTGTGTGCGCCACTGGTCTCAGTCCCTTTAAAAAAGTCAAAAGGCTGATCCCTGAAGGAACGCAGAGAGGGCCTCTCCGTATCAATCCCTCAGTCACTCTTCCCTGCCTAAGTCACCTACTCCTTTTTGAGGGAATCCTCACATCATTGTTCATTCAGTCTCTCCTCAGTGGCGAAACGGAGAATATTAGGGCCCCCCTGCAAACTCAGGTCTTAGGCCCCAAACCCAAATACTTACTTAGTGTCAGTCAAGCTTTGGGCCCCCTAGAGTCCCTGAGTCCCTTCACAATGCGGGGGTGTACGTTACAGCCCTGTCTCTCCTGTTATAGCTGAAGCAGAAGCGCATTTTAGCTCGCTATTAATAAACTTTCTATCTGTCTATCCAGTGAAGATTTCATCTCATTTCGAGCCCTGGGCGCAGAAAATCTACAGGCCTTCTAGGCACTGGCGGATTGAAATTTATAACCAGAGATCCTGGTTAAGTCCAGCTTATCCGGGCCCCTGGGCGCCGCACCAAGCGCCCTGTCTGCAATCCCTTGGTCAGAGTGGAGATTTCGTCCGTTCTGGTTTCCTGTTCTGAACGTTCCTCCTGCTCCCTGAGAACCGGACCTAACCGTGATTATCACAGACTCACTCATAGGTACGTTTTAAGACCCTGGACCCCTACACAAATCTAAGCTCCACGTATTAACATTAAGGTATCCGACTACGTTCGGAACTGTGATTTTGCAAAAGCGTATAAATGAATAATATTTATGATATTTAGTGTCACTTAGATTAGATAATGAATATATAAAATTGTTTTAAGAATAGTATTACAATAAAAATTATTTAAGTACAATATTTTGACAAAAAATGAACACAGAGAATGACCAATTTTCAAAATATTCTTCTTTGTGAAAAATGCTTCTGTTATAACAATATTTTGCCTGTATATAGCTCAGACCTCTGTACAGAGGCTCAACTAGAATTTTTAAAAATATAACTTAGAAGTGGGTTTATCCATGTTTTACGACAACAGGGGGAGAAATTTTAAGAAAAAAACGCCGATAATTATTTCAATGGGTTTTAACTCTGAAAATAATGTGAATTTTTCTAAAATCATAGTTGAACCTCTGTACAGAGGTCTGAGCTATATACAGGCAAAATATTATTATAATAGAAGCATTTTCCACAAAAGGAGAACGTTTTGAAAAAAGGTTTTTCTAAGTTAATTTTTTGCCGAAATATTGTATATAAATAATTTGTTTTTGTCAAAATGTCATTAAAACAATTTTATACATGTATTCTAATCTAAGTGACACTAAACATCATGAAAATTATCCATTTATGCACTTTTTTTAAAATCACGGTTCCGAAAGTAGTCGGTTACCTTAAAAGTAGACAGTACACAGTATACGATGTCAAATACTCGTACAAACAATAACCTAATAATGTGCATGACTTACAATCGCACAGACCGGCTCAACTGACTGTCACTGTCACCTTTTGACTCCCCCGTTTGTGGCCGAGGCCTTCTGCCCAGGCCCAGTCAGCCCATATCTTAAGACGTCCCTGATCACTCTCAATACACTTTATACAGTAGCGCACACAGGAATTTTTCAAGGGGGGGTCCGGGGTCGAAAGTTCACCATTCTTATATCATGCTCCTTTTGATTTTGTCGATTTTCGGGAACAAAACACAGTAAAAACTAATTATTGAATAAATAATTAGCATTAATAAATAAAATTAATCATTAATAACAAATACTTAATCAAATTTTACGTACTATATACTTAGAATTATAATCAATCGGAAAAAATCAAGGGCTTTGGGGGTCTGGACCCCCCCCCCTTGTGTGTGTGTGTGCACACCACTGACTTTATATAATCGACTTACAATTTTTAAATACACCCATCTATATATATTTTAATCAAGTTTTCACACGTATTTTTTCTCTCTCAATATGCAGTAATTCCTTTAAAATTCTTATTTATTGTTCTTAATAAGTTAAAGATAATTTTTTAGTTTATCATTATCTTTAAATGCAGCAAAGGGCAAGGTTTAAGCTAAACTAAAGCAACTCAAAATCACCCAAGTGGGACTTTGAGTTTCCGTAAGGAAACAGGTACTCCGTGCACAGTGGTGCACCTAGGAATTTTTCAAGGGGGGGGGACAGGATCGAAAGTCCAGCATTCTCGTATCATGCTCCAATACGCCAGCCAACATATTCTATCGATTTTGTCAATTTTTGGAACAAAAAGCAGTAAAAAATTAAACATTGAATAAATAATTAGCATTAATTAATAAAATTAATTATCAATAACAAATTCTTAATTGTATTTTATGTAATATATACATAGGAATGTAATAAATCGAAAAAAATCAATGGTTATGTTGGCCAGCCCCCCTCTTCCTTGTGTACGCGCACTGTCTGTGCGTTATTCAACTCATTGTTTATTGATCTATAAGTATTGCATATCTTTTCTCTGTGTGCTATCCTAATACATATCTTAAATTAAAAAGCAATTAAAAACAAATTGCGTTGCTGTATATAAATACATGTTGGATTGGATTGCTTTCATGCGAATTTTTATTAATTAAAATTGGGAAGATGTTAATAGAAATTGCGAGAGGAAATAAATCGAGGCTTTTTCCCCCAACTTACAATAATTTACCCTAACTGTGAGTTTATATAGAGCAAAAGAAATTTTCTTACACCCACAATTTACTATTATTATTATTTATAGTAGTGAGTGTGTTACTAAAGGTTTTTACTCATCAATTAGATAGAAATGTTGACTAGAAAGCTTGGAATCAAAAACACTAAGAGAATTTTGAAATACATTCACAGTTTTGATTTTTTCTCCGGTTATTATTTATATGTTTCTGTCTTAACAGGTTAGTTATTTCAGATTACCTTTTTTTCATAGTCATTTGATGTGTCGGAAGAATGCATTCATTCTTATCTACACAAACATATTTTAATCTAAAATATTACATTTTCAAAACTGATAATTTTTCAAAAATTGTCTTATTTCTATAAAAAAAAAAATATGTTAATAAATAGATGACAGTTGAAAAAGAAAGTGCTATTGAAAATATTTAGAATCTCAAAACGCACGAACTTTTATCACTGGATCTAAATTATATTTGATGCAATAGATGCATCACCCCCAAACTCCCAGACGCTAATGTTAACGCATGCGCAAAAGCAAATGAAACCTGCACAATTATTTCTAAGTATCCCGTATTTAAGAGACATCTAGTAGACGGACACGATACTAATTTTTTCCATTCTCCATTATTTTGTGCATCTAAAATAATTTTTTTAGAAGAGGCAAAATTTGAAAATGCATACATTCAACGAAATTAAGATACCTAAAATAAAGAGGATTCATTCATTCAGTTCCATACTTATTCATTTCATCATAGAACATAAATATAGATTTTCAAACGCCGAGTAGCATCTTGAAAACTAACTGTTGATTCTGTTCCGGTAAGAATAACTCACCGGCAGGGAATAATATCATTTCAAGCACTTTTCGAAAAACAAGATGGCGTGATTTAAGCTGCAGCTAAGGTTTAGAAAAATGATGAGAGTAGCCTCTCAGTGTTTTAAAGGTTATCCACATTTAATTTATAATTATGGTTTATAGAAACGACAAATACTTTTATATATAAACCAACCATTTTTCCTCACCAAACAATAAATAAACCTAAAATGCTGACGATATAGTTTAAATACATAAAGTGAGATTAATTTGTAAGGGATAACTTTAAATATTTTATAATGAAGAATATTATTACAGTTGGAGATTGAAAGTTTATTATTTAATCACTACATCAGTTTTTCAGACTTCAATTTTACAAAAAAGCGTTTGAAGGGGAAAAAAAGTAATCCGACAATAAAAGAAAAACGATACGTAAAGGAAGAGCAAATTTAGTGGAATATTTAAAATTATTACAATTTTGACAATAGTTGTTTCAGAAAACTACATTATTATTATTTTGAAGAAATTTCATAGGCGTAACTTCATTTTTTATTCGATTTTTTACAGTGCACGAAGAAAAAAAGCTTTTTATCAAATTGAATTTAAACTAAAACTTTACAAATCAATGGTATTTAATAAGTTTTTTTTTTTCTTTAGAAATACAGAGATTTACTGAAATAAATATTAGATCAATCACAAAGATGGTTAAGCTTATTCAATCCTGACAAACAAAGATGGATGGTCAAAAGAAAAAGAAAGAAAATTTATTTTCGAAAGAAAATGTTAAAATTTCATAATACGTTTCCTTAATTACCAACAATTTCAAAAATTAAAAGGACAATCTTTAAGTTTGAAAATTTCATGGCTCACTTTATGAAAAAAGGCCCTTAAAAATAAAATTAACAAGAAAAAATAAGTTCTTTACAAGACTTTATAAATATCTTTAAAGAAGCATAACTCTCGCTATTTTTATTTTTTTAAAAAATTTAGTTGATTGTATAGTTTTTAATCAAATGATAAGCAAAAGCTTTTAGGAAAGTGAATAACTGAGCTTTAACAAATAGTTTGTGCCATAGATTTTGTCATTATTAAAAAGAAAAATAACACGTTCTCAAATAATTCAATAGTTACTTTTATTTGCATGTAAAACTCCAGTTTAGAATTAGTTAAAGCAATAAATAAATAAAATAAAATAAAATAAAAAAGCTTCATTAAATTTTTAAAAAGAAACGTGTGTATGAGAGACTAAAGGTTCTTCCCACTGTTTCAAGAATAAAAGTTGTTTACGATTTTAAGATGTGTTGTTTAATAAACTTGAATACATTAAGCAAAATCATACACAGTGGACACTGTATATAATGATGTTCATTACCGTTAATCCAACGCAGTCTTCTGTCCAGAACTACTGGACATATTTCATTGGCATATATCCACTAATCAGTGGCGCACAAAGGAATTTTTCAAGGGTGGTTCGGGGTCGGAAGTCCACCATTCTCGTGTCATTCACCAATACACCGCCCAACATATTCTTTTGATTTTGTCGATTTTCTAAAACGAAAAAAAATGTAAAAAAATAATTATTGAATAAATAATTAGCATTAATTAATAAAATTAATTATTAATAACAAATACTGAATTAAATTCTATGTACTTATATACATAGGATTATTATCAATCGAAAAAAAAATCAAGGACTTGGGGGGAATGGTGTTCGTGTCACTTAGATTAGAAAATGTACATAAAATTGTTTTACGAATAGTATTACAGTAAAAAATTATTTAAGTACAATATTTTGACAAAAAATGACCCATTTTCAAAATATTCTCCTTTTGTGAAAAATGCTTCTATTATAACAATATTTTGCCTATATATAGCACAGACCTCTGTTACTCTTGTTTATTACATTTGGAAATTGTTTGAATACAGATGCTTTTTTTTTTGTTGTTGTTGTCATTATCATCTATATTTTTCTCTTAAAAGTAAATGAAATTTACTGATTTAACTTTTCAGTGCTGTAAGGTATCCAACTACCTTAAAATCATGATTTTTTTTTAAAAATTGACTCATTTTTTATATGATTTTATTTTATAGGCCCTCTTATTAGCTTTAAAAAATACCAAGTTTTTTCCATTCACTAGAACAAAAACTACAAGTGTTTTTAGTAAAAGTAGATGTCATAACTTTACACATAAAATGTCAAACATTAAAATGCGTTTTACTCGAAATGTGTTTTTTTTTCGAAAAGTTCAAACGAGGACAGCGATTGCTCAAAAAGTTTTTAAAATAATTTGCTGAAATTTTGTGCGTATGTTCTGTATAAGAGTAGAAGTGTTTTAACCTTCAGATTTATCAACCACTGTTTTATTACAAAATTTACAGTTCTTTATGTGAACATAACCACTATTTTTTTAAGCAATTTCATATAATAGCTAAGATAAAGTGCTCTAGTTTTTGTAAAAATTAAAATATTTCTTATCCTGAAGGTCATTTAAAAAAGAATAGCAAAGTAATACATTAAAATTGAAAAATTGAGAATTTGTTCATTTACTATTTGTGTACAGCGTGGGCCCCGTTTATGTAATTTTTTCTCAAATTTTTCCCGTTTTAGTAGGAATAATTTATTTTTGTCTTCTTAGTTTTAGCCTTTTTTTCTTAAAATGTACTAAATAAATCTAAAACTTCAAAAAGAATCTCCATATTTCCATTTTTTTAAAGAAGTTGTCGCAAGTAGTCGGATAGTTAAAGTTGTTTTATTTTTCCTTTTAAAATTGTTTCGATTGGAAAAACTCAACAGCTTTTAGTTCTCTTCAGCATTCATATATAGAAATGAATTAGAATATCTTCCATGGTCACAATACAATGGTATTTTGACACATAACTCTCTCTTCAACACAAAAAAATAACAGAACTTTAGTAGAAGACGCATTTCCTTGTTCAACTTTACAACTGAGACATCTTTTCGCAAGCCCCTTATTATAATCGCATTTTCCATTTCACTCTAGAGGGTGTGATTCCTTATTGAAATCAGTGGGATGTTGTGTGTGTAGCCTTAAAAGAAATAACAAAAAAAAAGAACCGCATTATGTCTGAATTTTTTTTTTCGTGATGTAAAACAACTGATAGATTCTCAGGAAATTCTTCTTAATATCATTTTGATTGCAGTGAAGTATGCGCATTTACAGTGGATGATCAGTTACCGAACATAGTCCGTTCCAAGACTATGTTCGCTATCCGAATTGTTCGTTAACCGATCATCGATTCACCATAGACTTCTATGCGAAATCCATTAATTCGTTCTGGAGACCCTAAAAATTAAATTTTAAAAAAATGTATAATTTCTTAGTAAGTTTTTAAAAAATAATATACATTCATATAGTCTTGCATATTAATCAGTCCTTTTCATTTTTTGCTTATGAGGCGCTGAAGAACATATCCAATGTCACGATTGCTTTTCTCTCTTTTTCAGGATTTTCCAGAAGTAAATAATAGCATTGTTGTTTTAAAGATCCCCAACCCTACTGACATCAGCTTGGTTTGGGTGCCATTCCAAGACCATTGCTCTGACATCCGCCCACTTTTTCAAAAGATCTTTAATGGCAGATGTCGGCATTGGTCCTCTTTCGTCTTCCTCTTGTTCAGGAGACACATTTCGCCGTGTTTCTTGGTGTTCTTCATTCAAAATTTCTTGGAGTTTTCTGTCATCAGTTCATCTTCATGTCCCATTATAAGCTCTTCTATGTCATCCTCGTTCACCTCCAATTCTAGATCTCTAGCAGTTGTCAAAATTTCATCCATAATTTCAGGGGTGTATCCCTGGTCACCTCCGAATATATGTTTGTTGTCCAAACACAAAAAATCTTTATTGAAAGTGTTCGTTATATCCGAACACAAAAATCTTTCGTGAAAGTGTTCGTTATCCGAATATGCGTTCGTTATATCCGAACACAAAAAATCTTTCGTGAAAGTGTTCGTTATCCGAATATGCGTTCGTTATATCCGAACACAAAAATCTTTCGTGAAAATGTTCGTTATCCGAATATGCGTTCGTTTATCCGAACACAAAAATCTTTCGTGAAAGTGTTCGTTATCCGAATATGCGTTCGTTTATATATATATCCGAACACAAAAATCTTTCGTGAAAGTGTTCGTTAACCGATCACCCACTGTATATGGTTATAGGGGCCACTACTCAATAATTTTTTTAGATTCAAGTGCGTAACAATTTAAAGTGCCGAGGGTGTAGGCGAGGTTAAAAACGGCCATGAGGTTGATAAGGAGATTCGATAATAATCTGACTAAGCTAAGAAATCCAGTCTGAGTGAAAAGACACCATTTACTACTACTACTATAAGGAAAGATAGCTTTTGTAGTAGTGCGTAAAACATGGAATTGTTAAGCATGAACACTTTTATTATAGTGTATAGCATATATTTTAAAAAACAAAATTCTCAAGTAAAAAAAAAGTGATAACCTCTGATGAAAATGAGAGCAGATTTAAAAATTAGGATAGCGTTTTCAAATAGAATAGGTTGTTTGTAAAGAGTGTTTTTTTTTCAGGTATAGAAGTTTAAGTTGGCATTACTTTCCAAGATGGCGACCGATTTAACAGCTGTCAAGTGATTTATTCGCAGTTTGGTTTGGCAATTTATCGAAACGATCATCAAGCAAGCCGTAGATTTGTCGAATGGGCCCAAAACGAGATTGCCGTTGTTCCCGATTTTCATAAGCGAATTTTGTTTAGTGATGAAGCGCACTTCTGGTTGAATGGCTACGTCAACAAACAAAACTGCCGCATTTGGAGTGAAGCTATTCCACAAGTGTATGTCGAAACACCGTTTTTGAGTTTTATTCTTTTACTGGTTTATTATTTTATTACTATTTTGATAGTAAGCATCTTTTTCTGTTTATCTTCAACGGAGAAAGGGGCCCCCTAGAAACCGGAGGCCCTGGGCTGCAGCCCATTTAGCTCATACGTAGATCCGGCCTTGGCAGTAGTGCACATATAATTGAATGAATCAAGCCAGCGCCGGTTTATCCTTTGAGCACTTGGAGCGAGCGCCCGGGGCCCGGAAAGGCGTGAAAGGACGCGGATAAGCAGAACTTAATCAGGCTTTTCTGATAATAAATTTCGATCCGCTGGTGCGAAGGAGTTCCGTAGATCCAAAACGAGCTTAAATCGGCACTGAATCAAGCAAAATTTTTTACGAGTTTCTTAGAATTAAACTTATAAGTTGAGTAAATATGCTGAATTTTAAATAACTACTGAAAAACTAAAACAAATCCTGATTTTACGATAGCATTGCATAGTTAAAGAATAGAATGTTTGTGCACAGTGTGTAAGTCTATTGTCTCCTTTAATTCGTGGCAGAACTGGAAATATCGCTACAGAAAAAGTTGTTTTGCTTATCAGCGACGCACTTTAGATCGATGTAGAGTGTTTTTTCCAGGTATAGAAGTTTAAGTTGGCATTACTTTCAAGATGGCGACCGATTTAACAGCTGTCAAGTGATTTATTCTCAGTTTGGTTTGGCAATTCATCAAAACGATCATCAAGAAAGGCGTAGATTCGTCCAATGGGCCCAAAACGAAATTGCCGCTGTTCCCGACTTTCATAAGCGAATTTTGTTTAGCGATGAAGCGCACTTCTGGTTGAATGGCTACGTCAACAAACAAAACTGCCGCATTTGGAGTGAAGCTATTCCACAAGTGTATGTCGAAACACCGTTACATCCAGAAAAACTGACTGTTTGGTGCGCTTTATGGGCTGGTGGAATCATTGGTCCGTACTTCTTCAAAAACGATGAAGGCCACAACGTTACAGTCAATGGTGATCGGTATAGAGCAAATGATTACTAACTTTTTCATTCCTGAATTGAACAATCGTGATGTCCAGGGCTGTGGTTCCAACAAGACGGCGCAACATGTCACACAGCTCGTGCCACAATCGATTTATTGAAAGCCTAAACGTTTTGGACCTGTGAATTGGCCTCCAAGATCTTGTGATTAAACACCGCTAGACTATTTTCTGTGGGGCTATGTAAAGTCATTTGTCTATGCGGATAAGCCACAAACGCTTGACCATTTGGAAGACAACGTTCGCCGTGTTATTGCCGATATAATGTTGGAAAATGTCATCGAAAATTGGACATCAGATTGGACTATATCCGAGCCCGCCGTGGCAGTCATATGCCAGAAATCATATTTAAAATGTAATGCCACAAGATTATCTTTCGAATAAAAAAATTCATGTCAATCGAATAATACATCGTTGTTTTATTGCAATTTAAAGTTCTATACCTCTAAAAAAACACCCTTTATGTAGTATGTAAGAATAAAATGGTAATGATCTGCAGCTTAGTCACCAAAGGCACAATTCCAAAATTATTTTGCTAAAAGACAAATATCTCAAAATTTTTAAGAGGACACGATTTACACT
Organism: Trichonephila clavipes; assembly: GCA_019973935.1. Taxonomy (NCBI): domain Eukaryota; kingdom Metazoa; phylum Arthropoda; class Arachnida; order Araneae; family Nephilidae; genus Trichonephila; species Trichonephila clavipes. Next base: position 43,281 of record BMAU01004089.1, read on the forward strand.
AAAATTTTTAATTTAATGATTTTCAAAAATTTTTGGTTGCCTCCTATGTGCGTATACTATGTAAAACAGATTTTATGCTCAAAATTACATAAAAAGCTAACCATTTAATTTTTTAAGGAAAAAACATAAAATTTGTGAAGTGATTTTAAAATGCTACTCCTCTTACAAAAATTTACGTACACGCATGAAATTTGATTTACAAGTACATCAAACCCCGTATAACAAAAGTTGGTATGTGTTTTGTGATAACATGACTGGTATTCGTACAATACTTCTTTTTATGAATGCTTATTGGAAATTCCTTAAAAAATGTATCTGAGTTCAACTAATTTTAAAAAAATAAGTATTGTTTTGATTCAAAAATGCATACCAACTTTTGCTACATGTACTATTAGCAACAGGTAAAAAAAATTGGCAGTTATAGAGACTGCCGATAGAAGTGAAAACTTAGAACTTTTAGTATTTAAATTTGAAATTTCATAATGTTTCAATTAAAATTATCATCATCAATCTGGTTTCCACATCTATTGACACTCCGAGCAAAAATTATATATGCATGTTTATATGGTTTTTTATTATTCAAATATATTACGGGCTGTAGTAACAATTAATATACAATCATATTATTTATGGATAGTATTTGTATTTATTTAAATTTCAATGTTCTTGATTTTTAACATTATTTGAATTGCTTGCATCATTGTCATCATTTATTTCAACAATACTTAAACTTTTTGTACTTTCAATTATTTCATTTTGTTATAAAAGAGATACAATAGGCTTATGGTAACTAAAGTAAGAAAGGAAAATGTTTGATTCAAATTTATTTAAGTATCACGTAAAAACCGCATCGATCGTCGTTTTATACTTTGTAGTACTGAGTTTTTGATCATTGGACATATTTAAATTAAGAGTTTCATTTAGAAATTCAACTAGTGGTAGATTTTTATCATCTGCAAAGTTAATATTGAAGTCTCCACTTAAAATCATAGGTACATTATCATATTTTTTGCCAAATCTTTTTTCGAGTATTTCAGAACCTTCTTTTGTATAAATCATCAAATTTTCGATCTGTCTCAGATTTTCGAGGCGAAATATAAACGGCAACCATTAATATGTATTGCCCATTCTCGGAATCGCAACGAACAACGCATATTTCGCCTTTGTCAGAAACATTAACACCAATGTGCTTCTAGTGAATTTAGTATGCATGTACTTATGTGAAGTAATGAATCGGAAAAAAAAATCAAGGGTTATGGAGGAGGGTCTGGACCAGTAGACATCCCCTCTCCTTGTGTGTGCCACTGACATTGGGTGGACCGTAACAGCTTGAAAAAATTAGAAGTCGCCTGCATCCTTGAAAAGTCTGCCCACCCCTTGTATATAGGTTTGACAAAAATCAATACACAGAAAAAAAAAAGAAGCCAAAAATAATTTTTTTTTTCAACTTTAATTCTTTGTAATGGTACAAAGAACACGAAATGACGCTTCAAACCAACAATTTGGTTGCATGAAAGAGACAAAAAACTGATTGTTTAGAATTGATCCGGGATGTTTTGTCTAGCGAGTGGTCCCCCATTCCGAACTGTGAAGACTGTCGTACATATGTTTAGCATTGATGAGAGGAGAAAATCAGTGAAGCATTGAGGAATACTGTTCTCCAATGAAAGCAATCTCCACGTTCCGGGCAGTAAGGCATCTCAGGGGCGTTAACTTTGTCTCGAGGGCTGAAAATATAAACAATTTTCAAATAGATATAATTCTTTGAAATTAAAAGTAAATAATTCGAATCTCTTGCATATTATTCATAAAAGAATGAGGCTTCAAAAAAGTGTAAAAAGTTTAAAATATAATCATAATTTAAAAAATTATAAGCATAAGGAAATAAGAAACATTTCTATAAGAAATATTAATTAAGTTTTACGTTGCGCATGATATTTTCCAAAATAGTAGCTCTAATTTCTAGCAACAAGTTCATTTTATAAAGTTAAATGTAACCTTATTACACTGTAGCTATTTTTTATAAATAGAATAATAAATTACATTTTTAAAAAAATAAAAACACACACACACACAAGTAATATATAAAAAAAATTAAGTCAATTCCTACTTAGATCAACAAAGGAAAATTTTAGTTTAGTTACTTTTTATTAAATAGTTGCAATTAATATAAATATGTATATACATGACAGAATCCAGTGGCACACACAAGGGGGAGTCCTAGGGGTCCGGATACTCCCCCAGAGACCTTGGATTTTTTTTCCGATTGTCTATAATTCTAAGTATATAGTACGTAAAATTTAATAAATTATTTGTTATTAAAATTAATTTTAATAATTAATGCTAATTATTTATTCAATAGTTAGCTTTTTACTGTTTTTTGTGCCTAAAAATCGATAAAATCAAAAGGAGCATGATACAAGAATGGTGGACTTTCAACCCTGGACGCCCCTTTGAAAAATTCTTGTGCGCTACTGACAAAATCACAATATTAAGTGACAGAATAGAAAAGGATTTCTATTTTTTTCTGTACATGGTGTTGGGCTATTTTTTTGATGGCCAAATTTCTGAAAACGTGATTTCTTTTTTACTATACTATTTCATTAGAATAATTAAATTTAATGAATGAATAAATAGTAACTATATATATAACAAAAAATAGTCCAACACCATATACAGAAAGGAAAATGGAAATTCTTTTCTATTTTGTCACTTAATATTGTGATTCTGTCATATGTATATGCATATTTATATTAATTGTAACTATTTAATAAAAAGTAACTAAAATAAAATTTTCCTTTGTTGACCTATGTAGGAAATGACTTAAAATTCTTTTTTATATTACTTGTTTTTTAATTTAATTAATGAATTAATATTTGAAAAACTGTATTAACGTCAAGTGTCATCCACTACAAGTTTTAAAAAATGTATTTGAACTTGAATGCATGAAGTATTTTATTAACGATTGAAAATTTGTGAAGATATACATAATATATATATAAATTAAATTTTTGTGCATGCAATCTAGTTTGCATCTAATACCAAATATTTAAACTCTAATGTGAGAATATGGATTAACATGATATTAGTAGGAGTTTTGAGCAATATAGGAGTGGTGATTGTTGTAGGAAATATGAAAAACTGTTCAGAAATTGTGAATACCATTCTTTAATTTGAAGTATTAATAGGATGCTCGTGGGCGAGTTTTTGATGATTTATGCACTGTGTGTTGATGTTTTGAGGTAATTCATTTGTGAATATATTGGGTTCTTAATTTGAACTTTCGGATTTTAGATATTTTTTCTTTCTATACGACTACATCATCTTTAGTGTTTGATGGTTCAGTTATATTATGCACTTAATTGTTTTAGAATTTTAACGTTATAATATCTTTCAGAATACGCGATGGCGAATAGATTAATTTTTTAGGTATTAACTTTTTAAATTTTTGAGAATTGGATATTTCCAGATTAACTTACCAAGTTGCAATAGGGGGAAGATTGGCGCCATCAAACTACTTAACATTCATCGGCTCCCTTTCCACACTGCGGGTCTTCAATGGTACTAGGATCGAACTCATAACACGCCAGCCACAAGTCCGTTATTTTGACCACTAGGCTACCGTGGGTACTAGCTGTTTGTCAAGTATTATTAATTAATTCATTAAGATGTTATATATATATAATATGAAAAATCAATCAAATTCAACAATAAAAATACATATTACTTTTTATGATAACATGCTGCCTATTATCTTATAGTCTTTATTCACCTGTAAAAGCATTACTTTATACAAATTAAACTTTGGAATACGATATTTTTAAGTTATGTGAGTTGGTAAATGGAAAAAAAACAATTAAATTATAGTATCAAGTCGATGTTAAAATTTGCACAGTATAAATTACAGAAAAAAGGCTTAATTATTGCATAAAAAATGAATTTTAATTTATTTTAAATTTTAATTTTATCGAGTCTTTATCTTGGAAATTATTATTTTATTTACTTTTATTATTGTGCTCCATTTAAGTAAATTATTATCAGCCAATTTCCAGGTCAAAATATAAATGTCAATAATTGATCTTTTTTCATTACATTTAAGAATTAAACATTAATTTTTCTACTCAGGGAAGAATGCAACGGAATGATATAATTCCCTCTCATATTGAAAACAAACTATGTGAAATTCTCACAAAATAATGATGTTATTATGTAATGATAACATGGTATTTTAAATTGAAAATTCGGACAACGCATCCCGAAGCTCTACTAACCTACATGTGTCCTAAGAACATTAAACTAATGTAAAATTATATGAAACTTATTTTCATCGGCCTCCTTTTAAATTTCCATTCACTGATAACTTTAATAAAAAAAGTATTTCTCAAAAAAGCAGTTTATATTCATGTTGAAAATTTTATTTATAAAAAAAACTAAGTTATCTATCCATTAAATCAAAATGTTACATTTGATTATTTTGTATTATGCGCCGAAGTTTAAGTATACATTCTGTAATACAAAAGCTGACACATCAAGAAGGAATTAAAGGACACAAAAATTGGAAAATGTGATGTATATGTATTGAAAATGAAACGTGAGCAGTATCATGGGAATTAAGTAATTTATTTAAGAAATACAACTACAATTACAAGTGCAAAAATAATAATAATAAATAAATTATAGTTTTAAAAAAAACTAAAAAACACGTGTTTCTTTCATCAATTTCCGATTCACAGGCCGTTGCACCAATGCTACAATCATCAATTTCCGATTCACAGGCCGATGCACCAATGTTACTATCATCGGTGGTTCAGTTAATCAGTGGTAGAATGCTTTTATATCAATCAACTTTGCTTATCATCACAATCGTTAGACTCAATTAAATTCAATAAATCATCGAAGACAAGTGTAAGATTAAATAATAAGTTTAATGGAATATGGAGTGCGTCTGCACTCGGTCACGTACAGAAGATCTCTGGTGTCAACAACACATGTTATTACAAGCAGCGCCCTCTATACTGAGGGGGTTCAACAACACTTTTATAGTGAATTGATTGATTGATTTAATATTAACGTCGCAAAGGGCTTTTGGCGACGGACCACGTAATTTTGAACCATGGTCAAGTGACGTGGACGACACCTGAGCTGGCACCCCCTCTCCTAACTACCACACCACACCAACGGAGGACGTTTCAGCTCTCGACAGATTTAACGTGCAACACGGGCTTTTTTATAGTGAACCTTGAACTAAAAAATTGAACAAAAAAGTAAAAAAATAATTCTTAATAAAGAATAAAATGATCAAGGAGAAAATATTAATGACTTTGGGAAAAAGCGTGGGGGTGCTCTATATTAATTGTTATAATTTCTTACTAGTTCTATTCCGAAATGCTGAGTTAGTGTAAAAATGTAGGGCGCAACACACACAATTTGAAGTGCCTTGGGCACCGAGGAGTTTAAAAATGGCCCTGCTGTTATGAATGTAAAGTGAAATACGTTTAACGCGAAAACGCTTAAGACGAAATATCGGTTAATACGAAATAGTGCAACAGTCCAGACAAGCTGCTATGTATTTTCACGCATCCCCCCGCCTCTTAACACAGAATAAAAATCGCTTAACACAACAATATTTCTCTTCTGTGAATGAACAAGATACGGAAAACACCAGCCAAATTGGACTGTCCTATTGTGTTTTCGAAAGTAGATGATGATAATCTATGTACAGCCCCCATTATATAACAAAGAGATTTGAAGTTTGCTCAAAGCTCAAAAAATATCGTTGATGCAGATTCCGACGATAAAAATTAAATGAACAATGTAGCTCTTGTTCCCACATCATCCGAAATGAGGAACATCATGAAAAGTATGCGTAGTTATTTAGACGCACATTCCAATGATGAAATGAATAAAAAAATGGACAATATCGATCAATTGGTTGACAATGTGATGCTAAAAAATGTAAAGAAAACTATCAGATTATTTTCCAAAAACTCCATAAATGTTTTGTTTTTTAAAAAATTTGAAAATTTTGTATTAAATTTATTTAAGTTCTTGTGAATGTTTTTGTTTCATTTATTTTTATTCACTATACGCATATATACTTATCTATGTAAATAAAATAAACTTGAATAAACTTAATTGTTTGATATATGTGTTTTTTTTTTTTTTTTTTTTTTTTTTTTTTTTTGCAATATCCTTTAAGACGAAAAAACGTTTCAGTCCCTTTAGTTTCGTGTTAAGCGATTTTCACTGTATTTATCCAGCCCTAGATATTAAAGGTTCTCTTATATAACCATATTGTATTGGAAATACTTTACACGGTTTAATTAAAAATATGTCTTATATGTATATAAGTCCTAAGTCTTAAGTCCGAGGTTGCACTCGGATATTTTATAAATTTTTGTTTTATAAATTTTTAATTTTGTTTGAAAATGTTGGAATTTTATTTTCTTTATTCGCCATTGATATTTTGAAATGGAATTTAGTATTATAAGATTCATATAATTTCAATTTTTAATTGATTGTGAAATTGTGATGGATTTATAAATATTTAAATATTTTTCATTCATATGTTGGACTGCTTTGCGCTTACAAGTGTGGGAAAAAAAATTCACTGGTATATAATACCTTAATGATTCGAATATAAATTTTAAGACCAAAAAATATATAGTTGATTTTGAATTATTAATAGAATCAGAATTTTAGCTATTAATAATATATTTTGTTTATGTTTGTTTACTTATTAACTATTGTGTTTTTTGAATTTTCCTATTATGTTGTTTGGATTTTTTAATCTTCACTTTTCATAAACAATTTAATGGTTTTTCAATGATTAATTTCTTATATATATATTTATAAAAATATATGCTGTCTCTGAGTCATGTGCAGTTGAAGATTTCACGAGGATTGATTTAGCATTTAGTTTTGATACATGGGTTCGACATGAATATGAATATGATAATCTCATGGAGTGTGATTTTTTAATTGAGATTTGTGAGTTTTTTTATTTTTGCGCATATGGATGAGGGGAATGTAAAATAATTTGAATGGAATTTTATATATATTAACTCGAACATATTGATATTAAAGTTTTGTATATTTTTAAAGACTGGCAATTTGGCTTTCAATATTGATTGTCATTGCTCGATGGTACAATGTGATGGTGTTTGAGCTATCGTCAATCAATTACCATTAGATTGAGACTGATATTTTCTGTTAAGATGGAATATGATAAAATGAGACAGTTGCATAAGTGTGATTTGGAGAAAGATAAGGAGCGCAGACAACATGAAAAAACTATAAATAAAATAAAAAAATAAAAAAAAAAACGTTAGCTTTTCTTGTTCGTTGATTAATGAGAAATTTTCGAGGTTAGGAGTACATGATAATCAATGCATTAGGAAATATAAAACGCGTATTATTTGGAATACTAGTTTTGTGAGGAATTACTATGATGTATCAAAGTGGAGGAATTATGATTCGAAATGTAATTATTTTAAACATGACGAAAAGTTTGATAACAGGTTTCACATTGATTCAGATCACTTAAAATTGAAATTTAGAAAATGTGGGGATAAAAGGTGCAAAACCTGCCCAATGATGCAACATGAACAGAATAGCGAAGAATCAGAATTTAAGTTCTGTAAAACATTCAACTGTATATATATATATGTTGACATGCGGTGTCTGCGGCTTTAAGTACGTAGGTCAAACATCAGGAACTATTAACCTAAGAATTAATCAACATAGATCAGACACTAGAAAAAATACATCAGCAAAAAATATAGGTAGGATAGAGATACAGAATTTTAATAAAACATGGTTTTGAAGGTGCTGTGTTGAATATTATTAAGATTGTTCCAAATAAGATAAAAAGATTATGGTTTGAAAATATTTACATTGGTGTTTATAACGCCATGTATCCTTACGGATTAAATGCAACAACAAAAATTTAATCCAGGCTTTGAAACAAAATGATAAGGAGTCTGTATATAATGGTAATAAGACTAAAAGAGTTAGAAAAAGTGGACGCAAAAAGCGGGGAATTGAGGAAAGGACACAATTAAAAAGGAATTAAATAAATTATTACAAGACTTTGAGAATAATTTCAGTGTTGGACAAATAAAGTATATCTTATATTTGGACTTAATAAAAAGGAAATAATAATAGTTTTGAATTTATTAAAAATTATTGGATTAACAGATAATCACGGATCACACTTGGTCATGGATCTATGCAAATATATTGCTAATAAATTAAAAATAAAGATAGACTCTAAAGATGCTTATATTACAGAATATTGCATTTTGCTATATATGAATAAATCATATAATGGGATACATTTTTCTGAAATATTTAAGAAATACATGGGTTTATTCTCGGTGAGAAATGTGTTGATAAAGCGTGCGTTCAAGTATAGTAAAAAAATTGGTAGATCAATTTTTAACTATAATAATATTAAGGAAGAGGTAGATCAAAAAGAATGAAGATGCAATGATTACAGGAAATACGTGGACGAATATCATGGGCACGTAGTGACAAGCAACCTAGAAATAGTTCAAGATCAAAATTAAGAGAAATTATGTGCAAACGCACTGGTTATCGATTAACTATTTCAAATAGCAATTTAAATGTAAGAAAACAGATATCAGAAGATATTAACAAATTTATTCTCAATGTTGAAATAAAACATAATTTACCTACTCAAGCCTTTAAGGAATATGGTTTTTAGCCCTCAGGGACTTAATGAATTTTAATTTTAGAACAAAAAAGGTTCTTATAAAGAAATTAAAAGACCCATAGAAAACTTACAAAAACGGTGATAGTCTACATTCATAAAGTCCCAGGAAATTATGCAATAATATGTAAATATTACTATAGTAAGTTAATAAATGATCATATACACTCATGTCCATAAATTAAGGATAATTAAGTTCAGGCAAAGAAAGAGACAAAAAAAAAAAAAACAAAGCAAAACAAATTTGAATTATTTGTAAAATCTATTTATTAAACAAAAGGTAAAGAGCAAAAAAAATGCCATATGTTTGACATAATTAATAAAAATTGCAATTTTTATTCCCTGGAGCAAATTTCAAAAAAGAGCCTATTCACAAAAAATAGTATAACATGGTTAGTATGATGGTTAATACGGAGTATGTCTCCCGGACGATGCAATACAGGCCTTACAACGCCTAGGCATGCTGAGCATCAAATTATCAATCTGATCTTGGGGAATATTACACCACTCATCAAGCAATGCCCTCCGAAGTTCTGGTAGTCAGATGGGAGGGGGATGACGGGCTGCAATTCGTCGGCCAAGCATATCCCACACATGCAATATTGGATTCAAGTCCGGTGAGTATGCTGGCCAATCCATGCGGGTGATATTCTCCGATTGAAGACATTCGTCTACAATATTTGCACGATGAGGACGGGCGTTGTCATCCATAAGCAGAAATTCAGCACCCATGGGGCCCCGAAGCAAACGTACATGTTGTTCCAGAATGACATCCCGATAGATGTGGCCTGTCGTCGTTACACTCTGAACATGCAGGTCAGTTCTAGAACCAAGAATAATTCCTCCCCAAACGAGCCATTCTGCACCATCGTAACGGTGTCGTTCAATGGTCTTCTCTTGGTGGTAACGGATACCAGGCGTTCTCCATATTAAAGTCCGGCGAGAATCAGACTGCAAACTAAACCTGGACTCGTCGGAAAACATCAGACAAGACCACAATTGTCCACAATGCATGCTCTCTACTCCAGGTTAATCGCAGGCGACAGTGAGTTACGGTAAGTGGAACACATCTGACAGGCCTACGAGCATATAGACCAATGTGCCCTAAGCGTCTGTACACGGTCTGCCTTGAAACTGTCGTACCGGTAGCTGAAGAGAGCTAACGAGACAGGCCTGATGCTGCGCTCCGTCTGTTTCTTTTGGCAGTAACTGCCAAATATATATATATATATATACCGGTCCTCATACGGCGTTGTAACTGGGGGTGATCTGTGCTGTAACATCTACTCGCATTACCATCATCTTGGAATCGTTACCAAAGCCTGGACATGACACTCCGGGCGATTCCAAGTTCCTCGGATACTTCCAGCTGGGTACGTCCACATTCCAGTCATCCAATAATTCTAGCACAGAAAAAAATCATCCAAATGCTTCCTTTGTGCCATAACTATGCGGTTATTGCACTGAAAGGCTTTTAAAGCGCTTGTGAACAATTTTACTTCTTTGCCCCCATTCCTTATATACCCCTCTCTTACACTCTCGTCATTGTTACGTACTATCCACGCTATCTGATGGCTTCCTGTAATTTGCATATTCTTCTTCAAGATGTGTGTGATAATTCTACAGGTGAAATTTTTTTTTAGAGTTCAATTTGTGTGTGATTCTGAATTATCCTTAATTTATGGACATGAGTGTAAAAATAATAATGCATATGAAGTAAGTAAATTTAGTATGAAAGAAATTAACAACAGATTATTAGCATTTTGTAAGCAATTAGATATTTCTTGCAAAAAAATTAAATATCCCCATATATTTTTGACTCCTAAATTTCATAAAAATCCATTCAAATTTCACAGTGTAACAAATGGGTTCAATACTTATATATCCAAATCGGGAAGAATTTTACAGAACATATTACAAGATACAATAGACAAATTTAAAGATACTTCTATTATAAAAAACAGCCATGATGTAATAAAGAAGGTTGAGCAACAAGAGGTATTTTCAGTGCATAGATTCGATTTCGAGGTTTTATTTAACTCCATCAAAATAGAAGATATAATTCAGGTACTTTCAGGTGCAAATGAGAAATATGGTTTGAATAGTTACGTTAGTTTTTTGAAAAATTCAATACTCTAATTCGATTTTTAATACAGGAGAACATTATTTTTGATAAAAAATTTTAAAAACAAATCAAGGGATTACCTCAGGGTGGCCCCGCCAGTAACAGTCTCGCTAACTTGTATTTACACCACTATGAATCAAATCGAAGAAATGAACCATCTTGCCTCTTATTAAGATACATGGATGATTTAATTGTTATAGGTCGCGACAGGGAATTTAAACCTAACATTAATTTTTATCCGGAATACCTAAAATTAATACAGACAAATTGTAACTCGAACAAAGTTGAATTTTTAGATTTAGATTTAAATATTATTGACAACAAATTATATAGCAATATCTATGATAAAAGGGAAGCATTTAACTTCAATGTTATAAAGCTACCGAACTTCAATAGTTGTTTACATATATCAATATTTAGAAATATAATTTTAAATTTTTAATGAGAAATAATAGTTTAACCACACACAATATTGATAAATTCAAGAACATCCAGAAATTCATATTTGGTTGCATACAGAATGATTATCCCATCAACTTCTTGAAAAAATACATAGATCAAAAATATTTCTTACATAAAAATCTTTTTAAACTCATAAAATTAGCAAATTTGTGAAGGGTTACGATGGACTTTAGGAAATGCACAAATCCACCACACAACATTAGGTCCACAAAGTCAACTTGTTAGTGGTCCAGTTGTGAAGAATATGTGCATTCCATACGCAGTATACATTTTAATAGACACATAGACCAATATTTACACGACTACACTTTAAAATTATTTATGACCAATCAAACTTTTATGACCAATCAAACAACTAATATGAGAATATGGAACATTTTTGACATGGCAATCTGATTGATTTTGCATCTAGGGCTTTTGGCGATGGACCCAAATAGTTAAACTCTAATATGAGAATATGGATCATTTGGATTGACATGGCATTAGTGGGAGTTATGAGCAAAAAATATAGGAGTAGTGATTGTTGAAGGAAATTGAGAAATCGTTCAGAAATTGTGAGTTGAAGTATTGATAGGATGCTCTTCGGTGAGTTTTTGATGATTTACGCTATTCATTTGTAAATATAATGGGTTCTTAATTTGAACTTTCAAATTTTAGATATTTTTTTTTCTTCATATACGATTATTTTTAAAGATGGGTGCATCATCCTTGGTGATCGATGGTTCACTTATATTATGCACTTAATTGTTTTAGAATTTTAACATTTCAATGTTATAATATCTTTCAGAATGCGATGGCGAATAGTTTAATTTTTTAAGTATTAATTTTTAAATTTTATATTTTTGAGAATTGGATGTTTCCAGATTAACTTACCAAGTTGCAATAGGGGGAAGGTTGACGCCATCAAACTAGTTTAATCCCACATATAGATCCTAAGTCCAAGGTTGCACTTGGATATTTTATAAATTTTTATTTTATGAATTTTTAATTTTGTTTGAAAACGTTGGAATTTTCTTTTCTTTATTCGCCATTGATATTTTGAAATGGAATTTAGTATATTATAAGATTCATATAATTTCAATTTTTTTATTGTGAAATTGTGATTTATTTATTTATATATATATATATATATATATATATATATATATATATATATATATATATATATATGTATGTTACCGGCAAAGTATGAAATCCGGCATTCTATAGAATGCCTAAAACTAGCCGGCAATGTATGAAATGATTTTTATTTCATACATTGCCTATGCATTCTATAGAATGCCAAATGAGAAACCGGCAAAGTATGAAATACAACAGTCAGGGCTACACCGTGACCTTTGGGGGGCCTGGGTTAACGATATCTGGGGGCCCTCTAAATAATTAAAATTTTTGCCATTTTCCTAAAAAATAAATTGTGCGGGAAAATGTAAATTATATGACACATTTAAGGTTTTCTTTATTTCATACAATCTAAATACGTTATAAAAAATTACATAATTTACAGAAAAAAATTTCTGGACTTTTGTGCGGCAAATTCTTTTATTTGCTCATCACATTTTAAATCTTTGGTGAGATCAGTATTAATAGAAAAGAATAAATAATTAAGCCTAGTATTTTTCATTTTTGTCCTATATTTGTTTTCAATATAGAACATTTTACAGAACGCACACTCCGTTTAATCACTAGTAATAGGGAGCGTTAGAAAAATCTTTGAAATGGTATACAAATTTGGTAAAACGTCAACAAGTTTATTTTCAAAAATTATAAATTGAACATATCACTACAAGTATAGGACACTAGCTCAGTTTGTTTTATTGTTAAATAAGCTTTGAACTGAACACTTTCTATACTAAATGTTGGTTTACGTTATCTGAATAGTAATCAAATAGTACGTACACTCTCCAGGTAGACATTCTTCTTACTGTGTGTGATCTTGCAAATCCATTAAAAATTTTAATTTCTTACTATATATGTATATATATATATATGTATATATATATATATATAGAGAGAGAGAGAGAGTAAGAAATTAAACAGAAGCCAAGTATATATATATATATATATATATATATATATATATGGCTTGGCTTCTATTTAAATCAAGCATAAGCTTATCTATCGCAAAAGTAAGCGTATCTCTTTAAAAATTTTCTGTCCCATACACACACGTAACTTAACCACTAGATTAAAAGGATCACTTCAGACCGGAGGCTGTTACTGTATTATATAGATACCACCGCCACATTATCATAATTACCTTTCTTTTAAGACTTCAACAGCATCGTAATGACAAGACCATCTGGTCTGACTTAAACTTTTAAAGGTAAACTTCAGTTTAATTTCACGATTTAGAAACTCCCCCCTATGGGTCGAAGCAGAAAAGAAAACATACTTGTTGCACTAATCCAAAGATTTTCATGATTTCAGTTGCAAACGTAACTGATTCTGCACCATCCAGATTAAGAGAAAGTGCAGCACACGGCGCGTAATTAGTGTATTTATTTTATTTTTTTAAAGAGCTTGCACACCATTATATCGACCGGACATAATAGCAGCGTTGTCAAATGACTGTCCCCTACAATTACCCAATAGCAGTCCATTTGTTTCTAAAAATTCTTGTAGAGAATTAAATAAGCATAATCCAGTGTGACTGCTAATATTAATTAATGAGACTCATCTTTCATACACTTTTCCTCGAAAACAATATTGTATTACAATAGCAAGTTGTTGATTGTGGAACAAATCTGGGGTTGAATCCATCACAATTGAATAGTACTTTGTGTCATCGTTATTTATTTGTTGTAATTGTTTCATGGATTTGCTTGTCCATGATCTCAATTATTTGCTCATATATTGATTTGATATTAACGATTTTGGTCTTAATTCTCGCTGTTCAATATGTTCACGAATGAATGGGTCGAACTCTGCAAGCAGTTCCTGGGCACCCATAAAATTACCACTATGTGGAGAACCAAAATCTTACTCAGTACCCCTCTAACTGATAAACCTCTTATAGCCAAATACTTTACTACCGAAATTACCCGTTTGAGGACATAGTGGTAATATTCCGTATCTTTTCTTCGTTGCTCCTCTAACTGTCTATCTAAAACAGACTTATTTTTCTTTTCGAGTCAACCAAACTAACACTGAATTTTTATGTTCAACTGTTACGTGTTTCCAATCAGAAAAGCCGGCTGTGTATTGTGAATTTGTTTTAGAAAAAGTTTGCAGGTTAAACAAAAAAATACTACAAATATAAGTTGAATAACCTAACCAAAACCTTTCCAGCACTTGGCCATTTTTTAAAATTTTAATTAAATGATTCGAAAATGGTTTATTTTGTTCTTTGTATTCTCTTACCGAAGCAGAACATATATAGTTTGGATCTTTATTTTTGAAACTTACTCATTTCATGTGAAAGGGTGGCCGCGCTAGCCGAGTGGTATAGGTATCGGATCGTGGCTTGCTTGGTCACGAGTTCGATCTCAGTACCACTAAAGACCCGCCGTGTAGGGCAGCGATGCACGTTAAATCTGTCGAGAGCTGAAATGTCCTCCCGTTGGTGTGGTGTGGTAGTTAGGAGAGGGGGTGCCAGCTCAGATGTCGCCCACGTCACTTGACCATGGTTCAAAATTACGTGGTCCGTCGCCAAAAAGCCCTCGTGTACTGAACAGTGCGACGTTAATATTCAATCAATCAATTCATGTGAAAGGATATAATCGATTTAAGCCATGAACCCACCTCAACGTATATTTCTCAAACTCATACCCAACATTTTCTGAACACTTTTCGGTCAGGGCATTACAGATGCCCTCTGGCTGAACAATATCTTTTTCAGAAGGCTGCTGGTCATCGAAATCTTACATATTTTCATCATTAATATTTGCTTGTTGTGTTTCTCTGTTTTCCTTGGCCAAGTTCCTTTCCCTTTTGCTTGTTAACATTAGAAAGACTGAAATTTTATATATATATATATATATATATATATATATATATATATATATATATAGTATACCTATATTGCCCAAAAGCAGTCAAAATGACTGCATTATGAAAGAATAACTAATGTGTAAAAAAACTTGTATAAAATTAATTTTTAATATGTTATATTATTTACAGTCATATAACAAGTTACTAGTAAATATTAACAATGAAAAAAAATTTACTTCACTTGGGAAAAAAAGAGTATTCTAAAAAAAGTCCAAGAAGTTGTGTCATTATATATATAATTTGTTTTTCTATTTGAAATAAAAAAGCAATCAAAATGACTTCCTTGGGCAATCTAGTGTTAATGGCTCTGCGTTTGATATATTCTTGCTACGTAGTTCCATTGTAAAAAAAATTAATTTTTGACACGTTTAATTTTTTCTTTTTCTCGATTTAACAAATCTTTTCGTTTTTCCTCTACACTTTAATATTTTCTCTGCCAAGCATATTTATATTGTTAGTTAAGTACTTGATTTTCCTTAAAATCAAATTAGAAGTTTAGGTAATAAAATTGCGATAACGCAATCGACTGTGCTTAATAAACAAAAAATATTCTAAAAATTTTTTACAAAACAATATAGTATATTTCTGAGATAATTGAAAAAAAGTACCTATAGTTAATTTTAAAAAATGAAAAATCCTTGTCTATATACTCGCTAAAACCTAAAACGCTGATTATTATTATTTATTGGTCCATCAGTTTACAGGGGATTTTATAAAAATAAACTTTAGAATTATTTGCCCTACTGTAAATAAATATTGTTTTTCCTTTGTCATCCATTATTTGCTGTTGCTACCTATACTTAAAAAAATTGACTTATTGCGAAAATCAAGACTATTTTACATTTATCCAACATTCGCGGTGAATCTCCATAACCCATAAAAAAGTTATTGTTATTTTTTTCCATCCTACAGAAGAAATTACGTTACTCATCACAAATTTTAAGACAACATACATATTTATGGGAAATCCTGATGTTTTCAATCTTTGAAAATACAGAAAATACTTAATTAAAACTTCAATATCTTCCTAGATAAATAATTTAGAAATGTGTATTGTGTGGTACTTACTTCTTACTTGAAACTTGAATAAACAGGTACATAAGTATGTTTTAATTGATCTCGAAAATAAAAATAAATTTGATATGATATTTTATTTTTGAGTTTTATTCTTTTACTGGTTTATTATTTTTTTACTATTTTGATTGTAAGCATCTTTTTCTGTTTGTTATCTTCAATGGAGAAAGTGGCCCCCTAGAAACCGGGGGTCCTGGGCTGCAGCCCATTTAGCCCATACGTAGATCCGGCCTTGGCAACAGTTCACTGAGTGGTTGGTAAGTGAGGAGAGCGAGAGGAATGATTTGTGTGTACGTGCGACCCTTTGATTGACAGGGGAGAAAGAATCTCATGATTTCACCCCTGAAGTTAACCGCCTATACGTAGCAGGGAATCGAGGAAATTAGGGTTTTCGTGAAATCCCTAAAGGAGATGATCAATTCACACAAGATGTTAAAATAAATTCTCTTTTGTCTTTTCCCTGTTGCAAGTAAGTGAATTAGTTAAATCCCCAAACTGTTTTAGTGAAATGATGAAGTGAAAAAAATATGCCATTTTTTTTTCGGTGCCAGGGGACAAATATTTGGGTGATCCTAATAACTTGTGTTATGGTTAGGATCTGCTGGGACACATCCCCCGGTGCATTCTCACCCCCTCTACAGCTTTTTGGCCAATATCTCGGTACCCGAGCCTCACAGTCCATTCGATCCCTCTCTAACTGCTCTTCCAGTTATAATAATTTCCTGCTCATAGGGCTATTCCTTATATAGTTTTTTTATTGTTTTAAACTTTTAAAATTTATTTAAATCCACAATATCTTGGCTCCTGTTTCAGTCTCGGACTTGAGATTTGAACCAACTATTCCACTCGACGAGACCAATCCAATCATATACTTGACTCCCATTGTGTAGGCATGGGGAGGGCTTAAGCACTAAAATATCATGTTCCCATGTTAATCCTATGGGGTCTGAAAAAATTCCCCCCGCCCTAAGGAATTGAGCTTGGGTCTTGATTTTTGGATGTACGCCATATTTTCATGTATGCGTGAGCCTTACGTGGAATTGGCCCCCTCCGGTTCTCTCCCGCCCCTACAGGGTTTCCCCATTAAATACTCAAATCTATGCTACCTTGGTCGACCGCACCGGCTGGATTCGATTGTTCTCCATATGAGCTCTTCAAATATGCAATTTTATCCCAATAGCCCCATTCCTCCCCCCCCCACACACACATTTCACGTTTTAAAACAAATTTAAAATTCTTTAAATTCCACATAGCTCCGAGGATTTTTGATCTGTATGGTTTGGAACTACAAGGACTCGACCTCCCAAGTGTCTCCCCCCCTGGACAGCATTTTGCCAATATTTTAAAATAACGTCTCTTCAATGTCATTTCATGATGATAGTAAGTGAGTTTATTACACCCTGAACTGTTTCAGTGAAATGATGAAATGAGCTAGTGTCAGGATTTGCATTAGCAAAATGCTGTCCGGGGAGACACCTGGGAGGTCGAGTCCTTGTACTTCCGAACCATACAGGTGGAAAATCCTCGGAGCTATGAGGAATTTAAAAAATTTTAAAATTGTTTAAAAACGTGAAATGGGGGTGGGGGGAAGGCATGGGGCTATTGGGATAAAATTACATATTTGAAGAGCTCATAGGGAGAACAATCGAATCCAGCCGGTGCGGTCGACCAAGGTAGCATGGGATTCGAGTTATTAATGGGGAAGCCCTGTAGGGGAAGAGCACCGGAGGGGGCCAATTCCACGTAAGGCTCGCGCATACACGAAAATATGACATATTTCCAAAAATCAAGTCCCATACTCAACTCCTTGGAGGGGGTGAAATTTTTCAGAACCCTTGGGGAAATATGGGAACATGATATTTTAGTGCTTAAGCCCTTTCCATGCCTACACAATGGGAGTCAAGTATATGACTGGATGGATCTCGACGAGTGGAACAGTTGATTCAAATCTCAAGTTCGAGGCTCAAACAGGAGCCAAGATATTGTGGATTTAAATAAATTTTAAAAGTTTAAAAGAAAAAACTATATAAGGAATAGCCCTATGAGCATGAAATTATAATAACTGGAAGAGCAGTTAGAGAGGGATCGAATGAGCCAGGTTTTATTTCTCTTAAAGGTACGTGGCACCCAAAAAATGATCAAAATATCGTTTGCTTATTTTTATTTAGTTATATTCTTTGCATTATTATCTTTCGATTGATACATCATTTTTGCATGCCTGAAAATTAGAAGTTGGAAAAATTTCAATTGAAAAATATAAACAAACAACCCTTTATAGATAAAAAAAAATGAGAGATAAAAAGAAGCTATTGTAAAAAGTGAAATAATAACTAAAAAAAAAGCTTTTATAAATAAAGCAGGATATTTCTTAAATATTACATTAATGTAATTTGTATTTCTTTAGAAATGTGTGCATGTGAAATTTTTTCATTAAGGCTTTTTAAAAAAAAATTTTTTATTACTTCAGTTCTTATTCATCATATGTTTTCCATAAAAATATAATATTTCTATATTATGTGGAGAAAAAAAACTTTAAAATTTGTGCAATTGTAGAAAAACTTTTTTAAACATTTTCCTTGAGTTTTCTTATACAATTAATACTCTCTAAAAAGGGATCGTTTATAAAATATATGTTTTAAAATAATTTGAAAATGCGATTATTCTTACGAAAATATGTAGCTAATGTTTTAAAGTGATATTTTATGTTATTTAAGCTTATAATAATTATTTTTTTTAGAATTACAAACTTTATAGTGGTTTATCTCAGTTTTTTCGCATTCAAAATGCTTCTCCTTCCATAAATAAAGGGAGTTTTTTTTTCCAGGTATAGAAGTTTAAGTTGGCATTACTTTCCAAGATGGCGACCGATTTAACAGCTGTCAAGTGATTTATTCTCAGTTTGGTTTGGCAATTCATCAAAACGATCATCAAGCAAGGCGTAGATTCATCGAATGGGCCCAAAACGAGATTGCCGTTGTTCCCGATTTTCATAAGCGAATTTTGTTTAGCGATGAAGCGCACTTCTGGTTGAATGGCTACGTCAACAAACAAAACTGCCGCATTTGGAGTGAAGCTAATCCACAAGTGTATGTCGAAACACCGTTACATCCAGAAAAACTGACTGTTTGGTGCGCTTTACGGGCTGGTGGAATCATTGGTCCACACTTCTTCAAAAACGATGAAGGCCGCAACGTTACAGTCAATTGTGATCGGTATAGAGCCATGATTACTAACTTTTTCATTCCTGAATTGAACAAGCATGATGTCCAGGAGCTGTGGTTCCAACAAGACGGCGCAACATGTCACACAGCTCGTGCCACAATCGATTTGTTGAAAGACACGTTTGGTGACCGCCTAATTTCACGTTTTGGACCTGTGAATTGGCCTCCAAGATCTTGTGATTTAACACCGCTAGACTATTTTCTGTGGGGCTATGTAAATTCATTTGTCTATGCGGATAAGCCACAAACGCTTGACCATTTGGAAGACAACGTTCTCCGTGTTATTGCCGATATACGGCCACAAATGTTGGAAAATGTCATCGAAAATTGGACGTCCAGATTAGACTATATTCGAGCCCGCCGTGGCAGTCCTATGCCAGAAATCATATTTAAAATGTAATGCCACAAGATTATCTTTCGAATAAAAAAAATTCATGTCAATCGAATAATATATCGCTGTTTTATTGCAATTTAAAGTTCTATACCTCTAAAAAAACACCCTTTATTAATCAATCACTTCGATTTTTCCCCTGTGTTTAATGTATAATGCATGTGACAAAATCAGGCTTCCAGTTTGTGTGCTGTAATCTTAATACTTTTTTTTTAAAAAAATTTAATGTTGGAGATTTTGGCCTTTTCGTTGAATTTTAGCATGCATATCTACAATTTATTATTTTTTTTCTCTAACATTAATTTTGTAAAATCGATTCATAAATTTGTTTAAGACAGACACTCTTAGAAAAGTTACAAAAATATTTCAAGTCAAATAATTAGTAATTACAAACGGAGTATTACTTTAAAATGTTCCATATTTTTTTTAAAACTTTCAATTTTTCTAAATTGTGTGAATAATTTACACAAAATTTCATCTCGTATTATTTTCTTGAATAAAAACATTATATGTAATGCTAAAATAAAATTTTTAAGTACATAAATAAAAAATAATTGTTCAAAATATGCCACGTCCTCTTAATAAGAAAGGCAATAATCTTGTTCAGTACAACGTTCATTTTTCTTTACATATTTTGAATACATTTTTTTAATAGCACTCTTATTATTTTTCTAGTATAACATTTGTATTTCTTAGGAATACACGTCATTTATAAAATAGCTTCATTAGGACCTTTTTTCATACTTTGCCTAAATAGCATTTGGCATTCTATACAATGCCTAGGCAAAGTATGAAATAATTCTCCTACTTCATACTTTGCCTAAAAACGTCAGGCATTCTATAGAATGCCGGCATTTGATACTTTGCCCGTTAACATACTATATATATATATATATATATTCTACTTTTTTCCCCTTCACACAAAACGCAAATACAGTTCTAACTATGAATACGGCAGAATTATTTCCTTTTTTCAAAATAGATCTCTGGTATTCAACTTTTGTCGAATCACTGAACTTTAAAACTATAAGCTGTTTCTAGGGAAACCCATCCAAAAATAAAAGACCCTTAGGAAAATATTATATTAAAATAATATTTAATAAAATTCAAAGATCAATTTGTTATAGCTACTTTAAGTAAACACAATTTAAGAAAAATACTGAGTTTTTATTAAAATTGTTTAACGTAACGAATTTACTCATTAATAGCATTAATTCGTGCACCAGGTGTCATTTCAACCCTTGTATTATTTTTAGTAAGTGTAAAGTATATAAGTTTTTTTTTTACAGTTTTACGCAGATGTGGAAGTTTAAGTCCATTGATTGATTGATTGATTGAATATTAACGTCGCACTGTTCAGCAACACGAGGGCTTTTGGCGACGGACCACAGTGACGTGGACGACACCTGATCCTAACTACCACACCACAGCAACGGGAGGACGCTAAGTCCATTGAAGCTGGCTGCAGTCGCATTTCATATTCTGCGTTAATTTGTTTGTGTATTTTGTTTTGGTTGCCACATGCGTTGGGAAAAGTGTTCATAACTTAAATGCGTTGCTCAAAATGGCATTAAAGTGTTTATAACTGTGTATGAAACTTCTGTGTATTCTGCAAATTTTGCAACTTAAAATTTAGAAGCTATTCCTGTTTAAATTTAAGTTTTAACGTCGAATCAGTTTATTGTGATAAGTTGCACCCTCTCCTTCATTGGTAAGCCTTCTGATTTATGCATGCTAGCTTAGTTCTTCAACTGGGAAATATTATTTTGCAGGTGTTAGGTGTACAAAATATTGCACTAGAGCCGGGGTGGGCATTAAGTCGATCGCGGTCGACCCGTGGACCGCCAAGACATTATGGGGTGACACCACCTGAGTATTAGCAGATAGCACATATATACTGAAATATTCAAGATTGCTGATTGTAAGCAGACCAAATCTTCTGATCATAATTATGAGCACTAACTCTAGATGAAAATGTTTTATTTCTTAATGAATTGTAAATTATTTCGTAAGATATGCATCATTTGATTTTGTTATATTCGTGGCTATTATAATAATATGTTCGATCTTTCGTTTTGCTTTAGACGTGGTCTTAAAAGTATACGTTTTTTTTAGTTATATAGGTAAATACATATTCCCTATTTCTTATTAAGTTATAATAAATATTGCAAACTTTTTTCTGAACTCACTGGGTGAATCACCACATCTTGATTGATTGAGAATAGATTGAGAATATTAACGTCGCACTGTTCAGCTACACGAGGGCTTTTGGTGACGGACCACGTAATTTTGAACCATGGTCAAGTGACGTGGACGACCACCACATCTTGAAAAAATAAGAAGTTGCCCGTACCCTGAAGTGTGCAATAAGCATAAGCAATAGAATACTTATTATCTAGGTCAGTGATTCTCAACCACTGTGCCAAGTGCCTTAATTTTTTTAAAAATCATTAATTATACTCTGTGAAAAAAAAATAATAAAATCCAGAACTGAATCATTGCGCCATTTTATAGAATTAAACTAATAAGTGTATTCATGGTATATTTAATTTATCCTTTCATGGATAGATGGATATAAAAAAAATTTGATTGGGTTCGTAACCTTATTTGTGTACAGATATATCTGTACATGAATTAACTTTGAATAAAGAGAAAAAAAACTAATTTCACTCTGTAGTAATAGAGATTTAATTTCAAAACTTCAGAAAAGTCAATTTATTTTGGATTAAAATTAGAGGCGATTATCTCATAATATAGCTGAAAAGCTTTAAAAATATTCTTAGTTTTCTGCATCTTATTCGCGTCAATTCGGATTTTCATCATTAACAAATATAAAAATGAAAATAAAGATCGGGAATTTTAAATGTAGATGACGAAATTAAAGTGATATTATCATTTTTAAGACACAATATAAAGGAAATTATCAAAAATCATTAAACTCAAATTTCGTATTAATTGTATTCTTATAATCAGTGGCGCACACAGGAATTTTTCAAGGGGGGATCCGGGGTCGAAAGTTTACCATTCTTATATCATGCTCCTTTTGATTTTGTTGATTTTCGGGAACAAAACACAGTAAAAAACTAATTATTGAATAAATAATCAGCATTAATTAATAAAATTAATCATTAATAACAAATACTTAATTAAGTTTTACGTACTATATACTTAGAATTATAATCAATCGGAAAAAAATCAAGGGCTTTGGGGGGATCCGGACCCCCTTGTGTGCGCCACTGCTTATAATTAATTTGAAATTACCGTAAAATCCGGCTTATAACACGCCCTTTTAACACAAAAAATAAGATCAAAATTTAAGGGTACACCTGGTATAAAAACGATAGCTTTAAAAATAACAAAAGAAATGTGCAAAAAAATTTACTCCTACATATATCAAAATACAGTTTATTTAAAATAAATGGCATGCCTTATGAACTAAAAGAGTTATAGTTCTACAAGCAGTGGCGCACACAAGGGGGGGGGGGTCCGGACCCCTCCCCAAAGCCCTTGATTTTTTTCCGATTGATTCTAACTCTAAATATATAGTACGTAAAATTTAATTAAGTATTTGTTATTAATGATTAATTTTATTAATTAATGCTAATTATTTATTCAATAATTAGTTTTTTACTGTGTTTTGTTCCCGAAAATCGACAAAATCAAAAGGAGCATGATATAAGAAAGGTGAACTTTCGACCCTGGACCCCCTTGAAAAATTCCTGTGTGCACTACTGTCTACAAGTATACTATTTTTTCAAAAGTCTGAGATAACATTTCAGATTTCTTCATAATAAAGGGGAAGGGCGGGTACGCGTTACACGGTGAATATGCCTAGAAATAAAAAAAATGCAGTTTTAAAGTATAGGTGCGAGTTATACGCCGGATTTTACGGTAATTGCTCAGTAAATATTTTGTTATCTTTGTCGTATATATTATTTTATTTAACAATGAGAATTTGTTTTAAACTTATTTTATTGTTAGTGTGCCGCCAAATTTTGAAATTGTTAAAAGTGCACCACAAAAAAAAAAATGTTGAGATGGCAGGAAGTTTCTGAAAAAATAGGCTGTCTGGCGACGAATTTATTTTTTTAAATTACTCCAGTGGAACGTCGGCCCTCTTTGGGGAAGCGCGGTTTTTGGTACTCTGTGATTAAATAAACTATTCAGAGAAGAGGAATCTATTTTGCGCACACATGTTTCCTTTTTCTTTTTGAGTTTTTATTTTGACTTGTGGAGCCCCTGGATATGCTTGGTGGAACACCAGATCTCCTTTCCTTGAGACACAGTTTGAAGATAGAAGTAGAGGTCGTATTGGCGCTGAGAGAAAGGAATGGGAAGGGGGAATGAGGGGCAATCACCAATGTTTTGAGAAATGGGGGAAGCAAACACGTTTTTGTACCTTTTTTATGGATGTAAATGATGCGTGCAGTTTACTTACGCAAACAATATGCATTTACTTCTAATTTCAAAAAATCTGGCTCTAATGTTCGAAACATTTGAGAAATCAGGGAATTTGTAGTCAACAAACGTTTCTAATATTTAAAAAGAAAAAGGCTAGAAATTTATATTTAATTCCTTAGTTTATAAGGTATCCAACTACCGTGCATTTTTTCAAAAATTGAATTTTTTTTTTTATTTTATTTTATTTACTGTTTTATTAGCTTTGTAAAAATACCGTTTTTTATTTTCTATTCATTAGAACAAAAACTACAAGTGTTTTAGTAAAAGCAGATTCCATAACTTTAAACAAGAAGAAAGAACTTTAAAATGCGTTTTACTCGAAATGCGTTTTTTTCGAAAAACTCAAAAGGGGACAGCGATTGCTCTCTGCAAGTTTTTAGAATAATTAACTGAAAATTTTTTGTCTTTTTGTTCTGCGTAATAGTAGAAGTGTTTTAACCTTTGAAAATTTATCAATAACTGTTTTATTACAAAATTTATAGTCCTTTTTGTGAATATAATCACTGTTTTTTTAAACAATTTCATATAATAACTATTTTTTGTAAAATTTAAAGTATCTCTCTTATTCTAAATTGTCATTTCAAAAATAAATACCAACGCAACACATTAAAATTGAAAAATTGAGAATTTGTTCATAAACTTTTTGTACAGTATGGGCCCCGTTTATGTAATTTTTTGTAAATTTTTACCAATTTTTTCCCATTTTAGTAATAATTTCTTTTTCTCTTCTTAATTTTAGCATGTTTTCCTTAAAATCTGTAATTGTGTATCCTAGTTTTAAAAATTAAAAAATATATAATATAATATATAATATAATATTCTCTCTCTCTCATAATAATAACTTATAATTAGAATGATACTCAAAATTCAGAACTAAGAAAATCGAAAATTTTGGGCTATCTGTTAATTGTTAATCTAAGGGATTACTTGAGTGATTATTCAAGTCTTACTAAAAAGCAACACGAGGACCGTTGACCAGTACTTTTGAACTATGGTCAAGTGACGAGGGTGACACCAGAGCCACCCTCCTCTCCTAATTTCCCCATCTCACCAACGGGAGGACTTTGAGTCATAGCGGATTTAACGCGTATCAGCCTCTCTACACGTGTGTCTTCAGTGGTACTAGGTGTCAATCAGATGACACACGGGTCACAAG
>BMAU01004090.1:0-45175 GCA_019973935.1 Trichonephila clavipes
TTAAATGAACTAATTTTCAATCCAAAATAAAAATTCAAAACGATCTCACCCGCTCGAATCCGCTTGAAAAGTCAAAGTTATTCAATATTATTAGCACACTTTCCTTTCCACTTCGCACCAAAATAGCCTCAAATGATCAACAAAGGGTCACAAGTCCGTCACTCTGACCGCTAGGGTACTGCGGATACAGTTAAGGAGTTAATAATTCTTCAAATTGGATTGTAGTAAATAAACAAATTAAAAGAAAAACTAAACTCTCGCGAATTAAATGTGGCTGCGGTAGCTTATTGGTGGAATAGAAAACATAAGGAACATTTGGGGAGTTGGAATAGAAAACATAACTCTGACTTAAAGCTCCATTAGAGTGACATTTAGAGTGACTGGGAGATACTTTTCTATTGCCCTAGAAGTAAATAGGATTTTTAAAAAAATTAAGTAATAGAAATTTAGAAAATATTAATTTATAATGCAGTGAGCTAAAAATTATTAAAAAATGCCTATAAAAAGCTGAAAAGTAACTTAGAAGATGAGATTTGGAAAGCGGGAGGAAGATAGCCCTGCAATTCGAGTACAGCAAATATGAAGTAGGATTAGAACAAATTTTGAGGTAATTGAGAGAGCTCAAGAGAGCAAGCAGTGGTCAAGGTATCGGATCGTGGCTGGCTTGTCATGAGTTCAAGCCCAGCACTACTGAAGACCCGCCGTGTAGAGGGGTGATGCACGTTAACTCTGTCGAGAGCTCAAACGTCCGCCAGTTGGTGTGGTGTGGTAGTCAGGAGAAGTGGTGCCAGCTCAGGTTTCGTCCTTGTCACTAGACCATGGTTCAAATTTACGAGGTTGGTTGCCAAAAGCCCTCATGTAGCTGAACAGTGCGACGTACAGTGGGCAGTTTTCCCAATCTGACGCACGGAACTTATTTCATGTCTTTAAAGTCTTTATAGCGATCTAAAATCATAGTAATTAACGTAAATTGTGGGTATTCTTTTCTGTTTCGTACTAACAAATAAGGTTAAACAGTTTCTTAATTAAAAGTTTGAGCGTTTTTTTTTATTTATGTATTTAAAAATGACACTTTTTTTTTAGCATTTCATATCATGTTTATTTAAGAAAATGATAGGAGATAAAATTTTTCAAATATTATTCACACAATTTTACAAATTTAATTTCTTTTAAGAAATTTGGAAATTTTTAAAAAATTCTACTCTTTTTTTTGTGTTAATTTTTTGAGATGAAATTTTTGTAATATTTCCGACGATGTTTCAATACCTTTAGGGATCTATTTTACAAACCTTAATTAGTTTTGGAGAAAAAAATAAAATAAAATGTTGATATATATATATGCTAAAATTCAACCAAAAAGCCTAATATTTCCCACATTTAATTTTTTTTAAAAAAGTATTCAATTTACAGTAAAATGGTTCCCTAATTTTGTTACATGCATTACATATAAGACACAGGGGAAAAAATGGAAGAGATTGGTAAAAATAATTGTGGGAGAAGTGGTATATTTTGAATGTGAAAAAACGCAAACTGAGAAAACCCATTTTAAAGTTTATAATTCTGAAAAATAATTATTATAAGCGTAAATAAACATAAAATACTACAATAATATATATTTCTTTTAAAAATAATGAAATATAATATAAATCTTACCCCCGACAACCACGCATCATTCGACTTGGAGAAGAACTTTTCATTTCTATGGCACCTCATCCATTTTTCCCCTACAAACGAGCAGAAATTTTTAATAATTTTTCTAAATTTTAATTGCTGCAGCTTCTCATATTTATCAAAGTCCGTTGTAGTCCTAACTAAACTCAAAACAACATAAGTTTTGCGCTAGTATCTTGCTCTTCCTTCAACATTGAATACGGCACGCAGAGTAATATCATCGGCCAACGCTGAAACAAATCCTAACTTTGGGAGTAGTAGGAAGATTCAGCTATAAAAATATGATATTAAATTAAAGGTCTATATCTACTCTATGTGGCTTAAGTGTTACTGTGATCAATCCGTGTCAATCCCAAAAGTTCTACTCCAATAAACACAAAAAAAAAAACGACATATGTTAGTAGAAGTTACATGCTGTGTTAAATGTTATGTGTGTTTACAATTTTTAATCAAACTTGAACCTAATTTGAAAGTCAAATCAAGAAATTACTTATCCATGTGTGGCATGTATTTTTTAAGAAAAAAAAAATGCTTAAATCTGCAAAATCTTTTTCAGACGAAAGGATTGAACCTACTGGAAAATGACGCTCTCAAGTGTTTTTATGGCAAAAAGAAACCCGGCCTAAGCCGCTGATTGTAGAATATTTCCATTCGCGTACTGACGAAAACTGGTTACCACATGGCTAGGGAACCTATAAGGACCATAAATAATGGGTTGTGTTTTTTTTATTTCACGCAATGGACTAAATTCATGATTACTAGCTTTGAAAAAAGCTGCTTCTTTTATTATACTATTAGCAAGCTCTTTAAAACTCACTTCAAGTATTTTAAATTACTATTCTTTATTAATTCTTTTATAAATTCTAAACTTTATTTTAAAAATGGGCAAGTTGTTTATCTCAAGTTTTAATTTCACCAGATAGGAGATAAAAGCCCTGACGGGCTAAGTGCTCTGCATCCAAAAACCCAGCTTTAAAATGTCTTATTTTACTGAAATGTTTGCTCGATCAGTTAAAGAAAGGATTGTTGTTGGGGGGAAAATCATTTTTTAATATCCCGTTAAAAAATCTAAGTCCTTTAAAAGCATGATGAAGCGTGAGGATTACATACCATCTTCCCATTGTTTATGTGTTTGACCACTATTTGAATAATGCTTTCAATACCGTAAGACAAATGAAACTTCTTCAAAAAGGATTTTGGATAGATGTAGACTTCTACAAGAATATGTAAATATTTTACAGCAAATATTTGTTTATTTTATATTAAGTTATATTGAGAACATATTATGTTTAGTTAACTTAAATTTTACTTATTTTACACATTTTCAGTGTAGTTAACAGAGGTACTTCAGCATTTAATTATCTAAAATTAGAACACAAGAATCTGATATGTAACCATACATATATCAATTATAAAACTTGTTTTACTTGATAATTTTACAATATCACAGGGAAAAAGAAAAAACACAGAAATGGAAAAATATCTTAATTTACTACAGCTCTGTTAATGTTTATACTAATTAATGAATCAAGCACCATTTTCAAACATTAGTATCATTCATTAGTAGTTTCAAACATTAGTAGTAAACATTAGAAATCAAAATTATCTTTTACCATTTGTAAAATTACATATAAAAAATTGTGCAACATTTTAAGTCTTTATTCGCTGCACTACTTAAGGTAAAATATATGATTTATCGAGAATTGAATTCCAAATATGGTAATAAATTAAGGCATTAAAATTTTTAAATTAGAATATGTATATAGAATATAAATTTATGTCCATATATTAAATATAAAAGTACTGCTCACTCCTACATGACCAAAATAAAAGTCATTTTTGAATCCATAATTCTCTTACAAAAAAATAAAAACTAATATATTTGCTTGGTATCTATTAACACATATGTTTTTCAGAGTTTGACTGTATGGTATAAATCTGTCACGCACATATACAAATTTTTTTACTACATATGTATAGAAAATATGCATTTATTGGTATTTGCACAATTTGTAGAAGATTTATCATTATAGAGATTAGATTTATTTTATACTTTTGCAAAAATAAATCTCCTGATATAAGTCCTGAATAAATTTGTTGCATTGAGTTTATTGCAAATATTGACCAAAGAAGAGTACTTAGATCCGTTTTACGATATTTATCGAAGAGAATTACATAGAATCTTTTTTCAAAATTATTGTTAAGAGGTTAATTGGCCAAAATCACTGATATTTTTGTGTGACATATGTTTCGAAGACAAAATTTGGTCTCTTGTGTATTATAATGATCAATTTCTTTTTTTTAAAGTATAATTATACATTAAAGGATACTTTAGATAAATATTAGTGATAACAAAATAAAATGGCAATACATTTCTCCAAGTAAGTTCTAAGTTTGCATGAAATGGAACTTAAGTGTTTAACACTAAACATAAATATCTGGTCAAGTGACATAACTAGTAGAAATTGTGAATGGAAATTTTATGCAACTATTTATTTCCGTATTATTGTATTATATGTATTAAATTGTTTCTATTTTATTTGCAATTCTCTCATTGTGTTATAAAAATCAGATTCATTTTCATCAATGGATAAATATTTATTATTAATCAAAAACTTTCATATTAACTCTATCTAATATGAGGTAAACAATAGCTTAAAGTATGCAATTCGATAAGAAATTAAATTGAATTTGTGAAAATTATAGCATTTTTTCTGATGAAACATTTCTTAATGTTATACAATAATTTAAAACAAGTTGTTAAACGTGTTATAAGCACTTTATACAAAGACAATTAAAAAAGTTATTGAATTTGTAATGTAAATTTTTAATATAGTTCATACTCACATTAATAATCTGAATTTGTGATCCAAATGTCGCATATCCATGCATAATATTTAGTAGCCGAGATATAAAGGTGAAGTTTCCAATAGAAAACTATTCAGTTCTGCATATCATTGTATTTAAAGAGTAAAATTACAAACACATGTTTATTTATAAACATAAGATAATATAGCAAGAGCATTCAAGCCTTCTGTACACATGCATGACTGAAAGTAACTCTTTATTAATTTTAATATGCTGAAAGAACTCTCAGCATTTGCTATAGTAACTGCAACTTAGAGAAAAATATAAAAACAGTTAATACATGTAAAAATTACTCATTATAATTATTTAGTTAATTATTAGCACTGATTATGCACTTTATATGTAATTCAATAACTCGTAGTAATAAATAATCATATTTCATTGAATATATATATTTCTTAAAAATTATATATTAATGATTCATTTCTTTAACTTAATAGTGAAATAGTATTTTCTTTTATTACTTTATACAATCATTTCTAAAAAAAATTCCAAACATTTTTAAAGGATAATTACTAAGTAAATCAGACAATCAAAGATAGGAATGTTATTTTATTAGAAACATTTTCAAATATCTTTAAATGCTTCATAACATTGCACAAAATATATATGAAGTATTTATACGCAATACATTGTGTGTAAACGAAAATTTCATTTTCAACAAATAACTGCTCCACAGTGAAATAAAATATTCATCTGAATTTTAAGTGTAGGTAGGTAAACTCGAGTAAATATAATATATTTTTTAGAAAATTGTTATTTACCATTTCTAAATAATGAAGTACTGGGGGAAAAGAGAAATTTCATGCATAACATTATTTATATATATAAATTCACACCTAGTTTCCAGCTAATATATAAATTCACACCTAGCAGGTTTACCAGCTAGTAGCATATAAGTACAAAGGAAAAAAAATTAAGAACTTCCTATAGTATTGATAAATCAAACCAAAATAACAGAATTATTTCAAATGTCTGACACTTATAATGTTCACATAGTGTGTTTAATGTCCCCATTGGTAATCCATACAACTATAAAATTTGCAATTCATGAAGTTGTAAAGAAAATTCAATTTTCGTCACAGGAGACATATATATGAATCATATACTCATCCTTAATTATCTTTACATTCATTATACTGAGTTTTCAGGAATTAAATTATTTTAAGGATTTGTGCAAAAAAGGAAAATAGTTAAATCATGGATAAACAAATACTTAAGTAGCCACTGAGATTTAAAAAAAAATGATGGGAAAAAAACGCTTTTACCAAAAGATAATTCTCTTCATTTATCTAAAACTTTCATATTAACTAATGTTCTATGTACACAGGCTTCAAGAAATAAACTTTTTTGCAAGTTTGATATGTACTTCAAAAAAATAATATAATATATCAAATTAAATGTAATCATTTCTAAAAATTGTTTCTCCTTTTGTAAAGGTTTCATTTCCCTTAAGAATATTGTATTTTAATTTAAAGAAAGAAATGACATTAAATTTTAACAGCAAAGAATAATTATAAATAATTTAGAAATCGATAATTTGTGTGTGGAAGGCAAAAATCAAAGAAACATTTCTTTAATTTTTGTAAACATTCCTCCCACAAATTATCATCAAATTGAAAAAATTCATAATAAATATTTTCTCTTGACTTTGAATTATTAATTAAAATTACAAACAGACATTTTTTATATTATCCACACCTAACTGCCACTGTGTTGTATAATAATAGGTGTGAGCTCTTTTTAAAGAAATGATAACAATGTTAGTTTCGATAGTCATACAATTTTAAAAAAGTAGTTTTAATTTTATACTGTCAACCATTCTTGCGCAAAACTATATAATAAATAACTACTAAATTAATTAAGAACTATAATAACTAAGAGCCATACCTAAGTGTACCAAGAACTATAAAAAAGGCTAGGATCCAACCTAACTAGGATAAATAAATATGCCAGCTAACACTAGTTGAAGTAGACAATTACCTAATTAGATAAATAAATTAGAATAAAACAAAAATTATATAAAAGAGTTGTTAAGATTATTTTCTAACAAATATATATTCTAAAATGATACAAAAATACAATGATATATGTTTTTAATTAGATAAAATTAAACTAAAAGAATGTCAACAACTTCCATATGGTTATATCATGGTAAAAAGTAAGCATGTACTTTTGTTGCCGAAGGAATCACATGATTACTTACTTGGCGTCTGACTGTCGTGCAGATACTCCATTTCATTTTTGGACTTTTCGTGCGCTAGATTGGGAAAACTGCCCACACTGTGCAACGTTAATGTTCACTCACTCGAGAGAAAGCAATCTTATTAGTCGTCAGAAACGGTCATAAAAATTTCTTTTTCTTAGATCGGCGGAAAAACCTATCATTCAGTGATTTGACGATGTCAAAATGCTGGCTCAAAAAGCTAGTGAGAAGTTTAAAGAAAAAAAGTGTAGAATTTTTTAAAAAAAACAATTAGATTTTTTTAAAGAGAATTCAGAGATTTAATTGGAATATTGCATGGTTTAATAAATTTTTGGTTAGAGATATATTTTTTATTAATCGAGATAGTAGAGATATATTATAGATATATCGTAGAAACTTTTAGAGATTTTGCTTGCTGTTCTGAGATCTTTATTTCTCATAAACCAGTGAAACTTTAAAATTTATCTTATGATAATATTTTGAGAACTTTCTAGAGAAGTTTAATATGAGGTTTTGCTGCATGTGTAACCCATACGGGGGAGGCACAGGTGAATACTCGTCTGAGGATCAGAATACAGATAAGCCTCTTATTTTCTCTACTTAATGTAGATATTTTAGAAATCATGGGGTATAAACAAGCAGATTTTTTCAATTTATTTCTAATATGTGTGACATATTGCCTGAAAGGGAGTTGTTTGTCCTAAATCACTTTAAAACACACAAGAAGAGTAATAATCCCTTTCTCTGAGGACAAGGAATTGGATTATTACTCTCTCAGATAGATATTTGGATTTTTTTTGGTTTTCAGAGAAAAAAATTGCCTCAGTCTCATATGCATTAAGACCAATTTCCTAATCATGAATGAGTGAGTGCTTATTAACGTCGCACTTAAAACAACACAAGGGCCATTAGTGACGAATTTCGTAAATTTGAACAATGATCAAGCGACGAAAACGACACCTGAGTCGTCACCTAACTTCCACATCACGTGAGCCACGCCAGATTTAATCCTCCGTCGGGCGCAGCTGGCCCGAGAAGCCAGCAAAACAGTTTTTCAAATGCCCCTCCTACACCTGGAGGCTCAGCAGGACGTCCCTCCCAGTAGTTTCCTGACTCTTGGTGGTGGGTTCCCCTGATTGGACCACACATCCTCAAGCTAATGCACCCAAATACTCGCTCATTTTGGGCGAAATTCAGACGAGGCGGTTTTTCTGACGGTGCGGGTAACCCTGTACCAAAAGAATCTCCGACCTCCTTTTCTTAAAGTCCGCTCTAGTGGACAAGGCTTTAATTTAATTACACACACATAACAAAACAACACAAATGCATTTACTCAATATCACCACACACTTAAATTCTCATTTATTTCTACACCCAAGTAAATTATTTAAATTTCTCATGTTATTACTCTAATTATCAACACAATATTTTATAATTAAGCAGCAAAGGGCTAAGTGAAAGCTGAACTCATGCAACTCATTCATTTCATCATGATTGGAGATTGAGCTTCCCTGCGGGAAGCAGGTTCTCCTATAAATCCATCAACTTATATGGTGGTGGGAAGTACGTCACAGTCCAGTCTGCCCTAAAACCCTCACCCTTCTTGTCCAGAACCACCCCGACTTGTGAGGCCGAGTGCCCCCAATTGTGTCGTAACTTCGAAGATGAGTTTTTAAGGCTGTTTTCGGTAAAAGTACGAGAGCTTGAACTAAACGCGAAGTACATTTTCAGACAGAAAAATGCCTCAATTTCCATGGAAATTTGTAGAATTATAGCTCGTATCTCTGTTAACAATATAGTGTTTTTAAAAATTTTAAAATATTTCATGAATATTTTCTTTTTCATTTTAATACGGGAAGGCATAGCCCATTTAACATTATGGTATAGGAGAAAAAACGCGAAACACATTTTATACCAGAAAAAATGAATCAACTCTGTTAAAAAAGGGAAGTATGATTAAAAATGCTGGTTTCTAAAGGATAGTGAAGCCAGAATATCATATTAATTTTTCATTTCTTTTGTATTTGAAAAAATGTTCTAAATTCGGGTCCTATTCTTTAACATTTTCCGAAAACAGCCTTAAAGCCAATTTTATTGCAATCATGCATTTTAAATCAAAACGAAGCTTGCTCTGATATACATTTCAGTAAATTTCAATGATGGTCCCTCATCTGAAAGTGGCCGCGGTAGCCGAGTGGTATAGGTATCGGACCGTCGCTTTCCTTGTCACGCGAGTTCGAGCCCAGTACCACTAAAGACCCGCCGCGTAGGGCAGCGATGCACATTAAATCTGTCGAGAGCTGAAACGTCCTCCCGTTGGTGTGGTAGTTAGGAGAGGTGGTGCCAGCACAGGTGTCGTCCACGTCACTTGACCATGGTTCAAAATTACGTAGTCTGTCGCCAAAAGCCCTCGTGCAGCTAAACAGTGCGACGTTAATAATAAATCAAACCCTCATCTGAAAAGACAGTTTATACTATTTGTGTTTCCAGCTTTTTTTTTTCTCTTAAGATATTTTGTAAGTCCAGTTTACATTTTCATCTTGTGTCAAAATAAAAATTTTGGTTCTTTTAGTTAAGTTTGTTCATTAAACTACTTGTTTTTCGTTCAATTTGGTGCATTTGCTTTCCATAGACCTCACACAAGGCGGCATTATCGGTGTTGTAAAATAAAATTGATAATAGGGGAGGAGGTCGAAATACGTCGGTGGTCTCTCAGACCAGACACGCCTGTTCTGTTTCGCTCAGAGGTGCACGCGACGAGGGGTTAGCGTGCAGCAGCCCCTTTACACGGCAGGTTTTCGGTGGCCTCAGAACTCGAACCCACGACTCGACAACAACGGCCACGAGGTAGTGACTTGGTTACCGCTGCCACTTCCAATCATGAAACTAGTCTTGAAGATGAGTTAGTTAGAGAGGTTGATAGCGTGGCTGAGATAGTGACAAGCCGAGGATTTTTATGTTGAGACTGTATCGCTACGTCATCAGCGTACATACAAATCGTGGTTTAGTTTAATTGTGGGATATCTTCCACACAGGAGTATCGTCTACCCGATGTAACGTCACGTCTCAAAACAACAACAACATCTGGTGTCGGTTTCTTTGTAGATTCGACGCCCACACGTGCAATTTCCGATCCAGCGCAACCCCTGTTTGACCCCCGAGGAATCTAGCGACCCGACCGGAAGATGAGGAGAGATGCTTTGAACTTGCACGGGAGCGGTAACCAACGAAACCTCCTCTCACAAAATAGTGGACTCTAACAATCTAATTAATTTTAATAACTTTAATGTATCATTTTGTAAATAATTTTCAATAGTTGTGACGTAAATAAATTCTCTATTTTAATTCACCAAGAATACGCTACCGTTATTCTTTCAAACGTTACACCGATAAAGTAGATTCAGGAATGGATCCTTGATGAACTTAAGGCTGTTTTCGTCTAATGTTAAAGAATAGGGACGAAATTCTGAATATTTTTTTAGATATAAAAGTACTCCACCATTAATATTATATTTTTGCTTCGCTATCCTGTAGAGAGAATCACTTATTTTATCATACTACTCATTTTTATCCCAGTTGACACATTTTTTTCTTTTATAAAATGCGTTTCGCATTTTTTCTCCTATACCGCATTGCTAAATGAGCTATCCCTTTACATGTTAAAAGGAAAAACTAATTATTTATGAAATATTTTGAAATTTTGAAAACACTATATTATAAACAAATGCATGAGTTACAATGTCACAAATTTTTATAAAAGTTGAGTTCTTTTTTTCTTTCCGAAAATGTGCTCCACTTCAAGTTCACGCTCTCGTATGTACATATAGCGAAAACAGCCTTAAGCTTCGATAATTCTTAAATAAGAGAATGAGTTATTGATTTTATATAAAGTGAAGTTATGATTAGTTAAGGAGTAAGTTTGAAAATGAGGCTGGCTCAAATGCTTTCTGACCATTCCAGTATCCTTGCATCTGATTTTTTTAGATTTAACTGTTCTAATGTCACAAAGTTGTGGCACACAATTGTTACAATGATAGTGACTCAACAAGGAATAAGGATGTCGAAAAGTAATAGTTAGAAAAGCGATGATAATTGACAGGTTGATAACAGTTCATACAATAATGTATACTCTATACCAGTGATTCTCAACCACTGTGCCGCGGCACTTTTGTGTGCCGCCAAATTTCAAAAGTGTGCCGCCAAATTTTGCAAATATATAATAATGTTAATATTATTAAATTATATCATTTAAAAAGAAAAATATTTTTATATAACATGAATATATATTTAAATCCACAAAAAAATAAATTATTTTATTATTTGCTTTGCAACGCGTTTTTTCTTAGTGCCAAATTATGATGAAGCGGCGTGCATAGCAATAGGAATATGTCTCAAGTCGGCGCACACTTGCCACTTCTGCGTACAAAACGTGTTGTTTTAGTGATAGTTGGGGTTCACAAGGTGTTGCATAGTAGTTACTGCAACTTTTCTTTCGTTAAAATTGGCAAATGTATGTGATTCGGTTTAATATTAATTTATTTGCATGTAGTAATATTTTGCATTAATTTATTTGCATTAATTTATTTGCAGATCCTTCTGAAAATGGATAAATGGTTAAAAAGAAGAAAGTTTAATGATGATAATAGTGATAATGATAACGTTAGGGACCAAGTTAATGAGCCAACCCCCGGCACAAGTAAAAATACTTGCTCAAAAAACTACGTTGTCCATCGGAAATATAATGATGATTTTTTGAAATTTGGATTTAACTCTACAATGGAAAATGACATAGTTGTTCCCGAGTGTGTGATATGTGGTTTTAAATTATCAAATAGTGCTATGGTTCCTAGCAAACTCCAACGTCACTTGGTGACTAATCATCCTTCGCTTTCAACAAAAGATAAAAGCTACTTTGAAAGGTCTTTATCATCAAAAATTAAGCAAGTAAAAGTTTTTGAAAAACAAGTATGTGTGTCTGAAAAGGCTCAAGTAGCTTCTTACGAAATAGCTGAATTGATTGCTGTTAACTTAAAACCTCACAATTTGGCTGAAGAAATTATATTTCCTGCTTGTCGCAAAATTGTAAAAACAATGATTGGTGGATCAGCTGATATTGATATTTGCAAAATACCACTTTCAAATGATACAGTCCATCGCAGAATTAAAGATATGTCAGAAAATATTGAGCAAAATACTGCAAAAACTCTTGCAAATTCGAATTTTGCTCTACAAGTCGACGAAACAACAGATATTACAGGAAATGCTCAATTAATTGCATTCGTTAGATTTATTCACGAAAATGATATAATTAATCAATTTTTATGTTGTCGGGAGTTACCTGATTTTACAAATGGTAAACATATTTTTCAAGTAATTAGTTCATATTTAGAAGAAATTAAAGTTTCTTGGAAGTCATGTATTGTGGTATTTGCACAGATGGTGCTCCAGCTATGACTGGACATCTAAAAGGATTTGTAGCACATGTTAAAGAACTGAATGAGGATATATTAGTTATCCATTGTTTTTTGCATCTAGAAGCACTTGTTACAAAATTTTTGCCATCAGATTTGAAAATAGTTCTGGAACAATGTGTTAAAATGGTTAATTATATCAAATCAAGACCATTAAAAAGTAGATTATTTAGTAAATTATGCCAAGCTATGGAAGCCAAGTACGAATCCTTGTTACTCCATACAGAAGTAAGATGGTTGTCCAGAGGAAAAGTTATATCTCGTGTGCTGAAATTAAAAGACGAAATGAAAATATTTTTTGAACAAAATAAAAATTATGAATTTGTTCATTTGTTGGAAGATAAAATATGGTGTACTAAACTGGCTTACTTATCAGACATTTTTGTTATTTTTAACAACATCAATTCAAGTATGCAAGGGCCTAACGAAAATATCTTAAACTCAACCGATAAGCTGGTGGGATTCAAAAAACAAATAACTTTATGGAAAAATAAAGCTCAGGAAGGCAATTTAGAAAAGTTTGAGTCAGTCCCTAAAGACAGTTATAAAAACTATTAAATTAATTGTTGTTGATCATTTGACAACATTAGAGGAGAGAATTATTCATTATTTCCCAAAATTAGATATTAAGAAATTTGATTGGGTTCGTAATCCATTTCTCATAACGTATACTTCTGTATTTGACTTAACTTTGAATGAAGAGGAAGAACTCATTTTGCTTTCCAATAATCGAGATTTAATTTTTAAAACATTCAGAAGAATCAATTAATTCATTTTGGATTGACATCAGATGCGATTATCCAATGATAGCCAAAAAAGCTTTAAACATATTATTACAATTTTCCACATCTTATTTGTGTGAATTCGGATTTTCAGCATTAGCCAACATTAAAACTAAAAAAAGATCAAGATTGTTAAATGTAGAAGACGATATGAGAGTAGAATTGTCATTTTTACGACCAAATGTAAATGAAATTATCAAAAAACATCAAGCTCAAATTTCGTATTAAAAGTATTTTTATTATTAGCTTGTAATTAATCCCTTAATAAACGTTTAGTTATTATTGTAGTATATATTAGTTTATTTCGTATATTTAAAATTTTTGTCAAACTATTTATGCAGTGTGTTGTAGTAAGTAAATAATTTTTATCTTTTTCTTTGTGTGCCGCCAAATTTTGAAATCGTTAAATATGTGCCGCAGCAAAAAAAAAAAGGTTGAGAATCACTGCTCTATACTATAATTGCAAACGATTTCATAAATTTACTGCACTAATTCACAAAAGGGTGGGTGATCCGTGTTGTCGTAAAGTAAGAAATGAAAAAGAGTGGCCAAACCCTGCCACTTTTTTTCCTTATGGCTGTCGGTTACCTGTCCGTAATACGGAGGGTTCATAGTTGGTGGATAATGGAAAGACTA
Organism: Trichonephila clavipes; assembly: GCA_019973935.1. Classification (NCBI taxonomy): domain Eukaryota; kingdom Metazoa; phylum Arthropoda; class Arachnida; order Araneae; family Nephilidae; genus Trichonephila; species Trichonephila clavipes. Next base: position 13,635 of record BMAU01004090.1, read on the forward strand.
TCCAAAGAACGAAAACAAACAAAGAAAAATGAGTAAGAGTCAGTGGCGCACACAAGGAGGGGCCTGGGGGTCCGGACCCCCTCCCCAAAGCCCTTGATTTTTTTCCGATTGATTATAATTCTAAGTATATAGTACGTAAAATTTAATTAAATATTTGTTATTAATGATTAATTTTATGAATTAATGCTAATTATTTATTCAATAATTAGTTTTTTACTGGGTTTTGTTCCCGAAAATCGACAAAATCAAAAGGATCATGATACAAGAATGGTGAGCTTTCGACCCCCCTTGAAAATTCCTGTGTGCGCTACTGGTATATGTTAAGGAAAAAAACAAAAAAGGAGGGAGCGCTCTCTCCCTCTGGAAGTAGTGGGAGAGGGGCGTAACAGTTTGAAGTGCCTAGGGCGCCAGATAGGTTAAAAATGGCCCTGTCTATGTTGAATACGCTAGGCATAACTGCAAACTCGCACTGCAACGTTTTCACACACACAAACATTGGAATTTTATTTTTTATATTCGTCATTCATACTTTGAAATGGGATTTAGTATTATAGGATTCATATAATTTCAACTTTTTACTTAATTATAAAACTGTGATTATATATATATATATATATATATATATATATATATATATATAAGTGCACTAATAGTAGAAATTGAAAAATTACATTTTTAAGAAAATTTTTTAAAATTTCAATATTTTTCAAATATTTTGAAACACATAAGATATATAACACTAAAATTAGATAAGGTTTAAAGAGTATGATACATTTTATAATTCTATAAAGTTTTGTACACCAAAGACTGGCTATTTTAGAAAATAGCATGCGCAACTTAAAAATTACTTAATATTTATTACATAAATGTTTCTTATTTTCATATGTTAATAATTTTTAAAATTATGATTATATTTAAAACAGTTTTCACTTTTTTGAAACCTCATTCCTTTATAAATGTGTAAAAGATTCGAATTATTTAGTTTTAATTTCAAAGAATTATAGTCATACCTCTATATTACGAACCTCTATATTGCGAATTTTTCTGTATAGCGAACTTTTTCTTGGAACCAAGAACATTTCACGATTTTCAACGTAAAATAACCTCCCAATAGCGAAGCACACTTTCTATATAGCGAACTTTTTCTCTTGTACTTCAATTTTTTTCTCTCTATTTAAAAAGTATTTCTAGACATTTCAAGTTATTCTCTCTTTCAACGCATTTTATGGTGATTATAAATTTTGAACTGGTTTTATTAGGTGCCTAACTCGCCGAGAGCAATAGAATTCAGGGCGTTTCATCCAAGCAGTGCAACCCATAACCCCCACTGTCCAGCTCACTGGAAACATCTTCGATAAATAAATGTTACAAAATAATGAATGTTTAAAATTACTTGTATGCTTTAAATTAGAAAATGTCCTTAAAATTCATTGGTTTTAATATTAAATTATTTTTTTAGTGTTAAAAATACAGTGCATTCCTAGACAATCTTTTTTCTTCCTTTCTTTTCGGTTTTTCTCTTTCTTTCTTTTTGATGGGTAATATAAGTAAAATAAATGGATATTAATTCAAAAAAGATGTGAATAATTACTTTCTTTTTAAATATTTATGAATTTAAAATTTGTTTTATTTGGTTTATAGAGTATATTGAAAGATGAACCTCTATATAACGAATTTTCCCCATAGCGAGCTCTTTTTCGGGATTTAGCGACTTCGTTAAATAGAGATTCAACAGTATATCTATTTGAAAATTGTTTATAATTTCAGCCCTCAAGGCAGAATGAACACCCCTGAGACCCCTAAGCGAAAGCAGTGATCTCACTGAATGCGTCGTCCGAATGAGCCCAAATGAGTTATGACTTGAATGAATAAGATTTAGTGTCAGGAGAACATACTGACAATTCCACACACTGTTTTGTTTCATCTTCAAGGAAGTTTTCCCATAAGACGAGTTGCACGATTTCTGGCATTATCCTGCATTAAAAGAGAGGAATCACTAATTGCTGCTACGTAAGGTACGGCATAGGGTCTCAGGATCTCGTTTGCATACCTTTGAGCCGTCGAATTGCGGTTTCGTACGATATGCAGATCAGTACGTCCGCCTATGCTGATATCAGTCCATACCCTCAAATCTCCTATTCTGTAATGTGATCTTTCCTGAACGAATATTTGGTTATTTCGAGTGCGCCTTTCTAAGCATACCAAAACACGTCTGGCGTCACACTCCGGAATCGTCCGTAAACATAACTTGATTCTAATCACTTTGCATCCAATCTCGTGCATCTTTAGACCCCCGTGGGGTGCATCCCGACGAAAACGATATGTGGCTGATCCTAGAAAAAATTTTGAACCTGACTTCAGCGCGTTTGGTCGCTGTTGTTTATCGCGGATATTTTCTATTTAAAATCTTGATCTTGGCTTCGGCTTCTAGGAGTGCCGTTGTTTTCTAGAATATTTTCAGTCCAATAGTAAGTGAGGATTTAATTTTTGTAAAATTATTAAGTTTTGTTTTATTGAAGTTTATCGAAATGTTATTAATAAATCCAGGATAAGACAAGCTTGGACTCCAGTATTATTTTCCAGAAAAACACCCACACACGATACCAGTATCTATGTACCACCACACACATTTAGCTTTATGGTGCCAGCAACCCGCAAATTTGGAAATACTCGGAACCAAGTGTGTGTGCGGTGTTTTAATTTTGTGCTTTTTGGATTAATTTGGACAACGTCTTCGTGGACTTTTAAAGGTACTGTAAAATTTTGTTTCATTTAAAAATGGAAATTATCGAGAAAATTAGAGCTAAAAGAAAAACTGTTCGTTCTGCCTCTACAAAGTTTGTTAATAAAGTGAAATCGTTCTTGGAAACCTTTGATAGCCAGAACGAAACTCATCAAGAACACAGCTCTTGGAATATTTATTAAATTTAGATGCTAAGCAAATAGAACTCCAAACACTTAGTAAAGAAGCAGAGGATTTGCTCTCGGATAAAGAATTGTTTGAAGCAGAAATAGAAGGTTCTCTTGAATTTGAAGAGAATATAAATGAAGTCAGATATAAAATTAAAAGTAAAATTAACAAAATTCATCTAAGCCAGCCAGTTGTAAATTCTAAAGGAGCAAACGAGTCTAATGTGAGGACCAATAATTCTGCATTTTCTCTAAACTTGCCAAAACTTCGAATTCCTAATTTTAGTGGCGATTCCAGCACTTATCTTGAATTTATTAATAGCTTCACAAATGCAATTGATGCGAATGAATCATTAAGTAATGTGTGGATAAATTTATTTATTTAAAATCCTTTTTATCTGGTGAAGCTTCTAAAATTGTTTCCGGTTTTGCCCTTACCGAGAATAATTATAAATCCTGTTTAAATCTTTTGAAGGACAAATATGGTAGACAGGACCATTTAATTAGTTGTTACATGAATAAGCTATTAGAGGTTGAACCAGTTAAATCCTCCTTTAATCTAAAAGGGTTAAGAAAATTGCATGACGAAAGTGAAATAAATATAAGAAATTTAGACTCCATGGGAATCGCATCGGGGAATTACGGACATCTATTAATTCCAATAATGCTTAAGCAACTTCCGCATGATTTAGTCGTAGAATTTTATCGTCAAAAAGATTCTAAAAATTTTGGGGATGTTAGGGAATTAATGAAATTAATTAAATTTGAAATTGAATCTCGCGAGTCAGCAAACATTGCTCTTGGACATTCACAAAAAATCCCTGAAAATTCTAGATATCCTCCGAGAAATTTATCGTATCAACGACAACTACCTAAATTCAAACATAATATTCCTTCATCTTCTGCTTTAACTACGGTTATTAAAAATGATTGCATATTTTGTAATTCTGATACGCACACTTCAATCGGATGCCAATATTTTCTAATGAAGAGAAACGTTATAAGTTAAAGAAGGAGGGGAGATGTTATCGGTGCATGACCTACAGACACTTAATTTCACAATGCAAGGTAAAAATTACACCATGTGAAACTTGCCAGAGTTTACAGCACAATTCTCTGTTTTGCCCTAAAACTAAAACTCCGCTTCTAAATAATAGCATAGAAATAGCCGAAATAGGTAATATAAAAAGCCTGAAACCGAAACTCAAGTGAAGGAAATTGTAATGTCTTCTGTTTCGAACCCATCATGTTCACCCGAAAATTATGCGACATTACTTCAAACGGCTGTGGTTCAAGTTATTAATGGTTGTAATAATGTTATGGCTAGGCTTTTATTTGATTCTGGATCGCAAAAATCCTTTATACGTAATGATTTAAAAAATGCATTAAATTTAAAATCATTAAGACAAGAAACGCTTTTAATCTCTATACCTTTTCAATTCGAAAGCCCCTTGAAAGAACATTTGAGGTTATAAATCTAACTCTAGGGAGTAGGTTTCTTCCCTTTCAATTCATAAACATCGAGGCTCTCGTTACGAGCGAAATATCAGGAGCCGAGATTTATTCGGATTTCACCCCGAAACTCTTGCGTAACTTGATTCCTGCTGGGTGTCAGATGGCTGATACTTTCCAGAACGGTCCCATAAAGATTTTACTTGGCGCGAATTTCTTGGTCAATACTATGACAGTGGAACCTGTAAAAATAAGTAAGAATTTGTTTATGCTTCCCACAATTTTTGGTCGAACTCTGATAGGTCAATGACCTTACTTTCAAAAGGGGGGAAATGCAGCTGTGTTTCACATGTCTTTTGAGGTGGTCGAAAGCGACTTGTGGGGTTTGGAATCATTCTTGTTGGGGGATGAATTGACGAGGGGATATGCGGTGCAAAATAGTTTAAGGCCAGTCAGTAGGGTAGACCCCTTTTAAAAATCGATTTTGAGATTTTGATATTTCTATAAACCCCTAATCGGGAGCTTTCCATTGATATAACATACAAGCCATTATATGAATTAGAAGTACTTTAAAATGATTTAAAAAAAATAATCCGGTTATGAACCACGCCCATTTGACAGATAGAAATGTAAACATTGTCTTTTTAAATCTGAAGCAAAGTTGCAAAGCCTCAATTTATTTTTATTAATACGTATTAGATACCTATATAATATCTATAAATTTAACTGTGTTAGATATGCAAAAAAAATTTGTGCCAAATTTCAAAGCATGTGTTTTAATTTGAATGCTATATTTAATATTTAGTGATTTTACCTAAATTTAAACCTGTTCTTCACTTTAAATATAGTTTAAATAATTAGTAATAATAACTAATTAAAACTTTAAAAGACTTAGAAAAACGCTAAAAACATTTTAAAAATACTTGAAGTTACAATTATGTGATATTTAAGAAAAATTTGGATTAAATTTAATACAAAGGTAAGATTTTTTTTATAAAAATTTCTGTTTTCGAAAACTTATTTTTTTAAAATTGTGTAAATTTACTGTATGCATGTTTAAAATTTATATTTTTAAAATTGTGTAAATTTACTGTGTGTATGTTTCTTAAATGCAATTCTGTATACTGAAGTGACATTTTTGAAATATTCTTAAAACATTTAAATATAAAGGAGTTATCATAACAAAAAATTACAATTTTTAATAAATTCATAATAATAATTGTTCGGTGAACTAAAAGTTTGTCTTTGAAAAAACTAATTATTTTATTAAAAAAAATTCACTTCAGTATAAATATAATGTCTAATTACTATAAATAAAAATTTTGAATCTTTATGTTTGTGACGTCTTACGCGTCTTTTCTTTAACAAGTCCTTTGGGTTCTTTGGGCCAGAATTAATGGCAACTCTTTTCCAACCAAATCCAAGAAACGAGAAGTGAAGAGATGCAAATAATATAGGATAAATATAGGATCTTAGAGTAAGCGGTATGGCAATGTAAAGGAATGTTAGACAATTGAGGTGTGTTGTGGCAGTTGATGATTATTGCAGTTCGTAGTTCAAGATTTAAGTTCTACGTGTCGTGGATAAACATATTGATGTTCGACTAGAAGTTAAACGTCAAGCTATATATATATACATACCATTGTAGATAAAGACAAGTTTATTACAGAATAATATAAGGTAGGATTGATTACTTATTAGTATATTTGAAGATTAGGCGGTTCGATTATTGAGATTGGTCTGAATTATATTGTGTGTTGCGTATTGCGTCATCGTAGATTCTCTCATATTAATTATTATAATTATATTTGTTAAAAGTTTAAGTTGAATATCTTAATAAAGTTATATTAAGATAATGTTTGATCCTAGTTTTTTCACTGACCCTACACCTTTAGCTCACGCTGATACTTCGAGGGATGTATTTCCAAGGGGAGGTACATCACAATGGCGCCCAACTAGGTTTAATCTATATGACCCCGAAATGAGAAACGCGAGAGGATTTAATGTTTGACCAGAAGTATATTTTTCTGGGTCGGAGAACGTCACCGAATTTTTAGAGAGTATAGATAACCAAATTAAATTACTTGAAATACCCAGTGACTTACCATGTGCTTATTTAAAGGGTCATCTCCTGGGTAGAGCCCTGGATTGGTACCAAATATTTGGATCGACGTTAGTGCAAAATACCGCCACGGACTTCGCACAGCTGAAAGCAGCATTGTCGAAAGCATTCTCTGCCATCCAAAATAGGAAAGATTTAGAGACGTGTTTTTACACGTCTCAGCAAAGACAGAACCAGGAGCCGACAGATTTTGTTTACGATTTGCTTAAGTTAAACAAGAAATTAGAACTGGGGATGTCTGAGAAAGCCCTTGTAGATCATATTTTCGTTAGACTTGAGCCGCAAGTTCAGGACTATGTGGAGGGGTGCGTAATCCACAAACCGCGATCCAATTATTAGAAGTATTAGCTAAGTTTGAGGAAAGATATTCGTGCAAGGCAACATTGGGTTCGAGAAATAATAATAACGTGGAAGGACGAGGTTGGAATGTGCGTAGGATATCTAATGTTGGTAATAATCGAGGAAATTGGAGAAATTCTGAAGTGGTACATAGACCAAATAATGGTAAAAATGATTATAGGGTAACTATCAGAACAACCGTCAAGGAAATCAGTGGTTCGAAAGCAGGAATAGGCTTCAAAACGATGATCGCAGATTTAGCGATAGGGGATATCAATTTAGAAATCGAGGTCAAAATGACGATTTTAGTAGAGGGAACCAAAGAAATAGCGGTTCGAGTGAAAATTTTAGTCGAGGCAGTAGAAAACAAATGGGGCGATTAAATGTTTTGAAAGTGAGTGATATTAAAGGTGATCAGACGCAGTCGATAAATCAGTCACCGATTAAACTTTCAGCAATATGTATGTCCCCGGTAGAACTTCCGTATGTTCCTATTTTATTAGACGAAACTTTTACGAAAGCATTATGGGACACTGGAGCGGAGAAGTCGTTTATATCGGAAGAGACATACCAAAAATATTTTTTTTATAAACAAGTAAAGAAATCAAGTACTCAGGTGATCACGGCGCAAAGAGCTAGCTAAATGTCGAAATATGGGAGTCGTGGAATTAAATATTCGAATACGGGATTTCGAAAAGCCTTGGTTGTTCCATGTGTTAGCAGATTTTGAATACCCATGTATTCTCGGGATAGACTTCATAGGTGGATCAAGGAACATTTTGGACTTTGATCGAAAATCTTTGGCGATTCCAGATTCGCAGATTAATAAAGTGGTAAAAACGGTTAAAATAAAAAAGTAGAAATAGATCTTTCTAAGACAAAACTAGAAGAAAAACAAAAACGGGAATTACAAGATTTGTTTAATAGTTTTCAAGGATTGTTTTCAGATAAACCAGGGCTTACGCATGTTTTATATCATGAGATTGACACGGGAGATAACCCACCGGTTGTTTCCCGTACGTACAGATATGATAGGCTTAAACAAGAGATTCTCGATTATCACGTTGACAAAATGTTGAAAGAGGGAACTATAATTCCCATTCAATCCCCGTACGCGTCACCAGTTGTGTTATGTAGAAAAAATAATGGTTTACCGCCGGATAATCCGGAAGCATATAGATTTGCTGTTGATTATCGGAAACTAAATGCGATCACGAAGTACCCTAGGTATCCTTTACCCTTAATAGACGATTTAATAATGAACATACCCCACACAGGCATAATGTTTGCCCTGGACCTTCGGTCGGGATATTTTCAGATGGCTGTGAACCCTAGTGATATAGTTAAAACCGCGTTTGTCACGAAAAATGGTACATATGCCTTCCGCAGAATGCCATTTGGCTTGTCAGGGGCAGCTCCTAATTTTCAGAAAGCTATCGATATAATTCTCAAACCCGTGATAGGCAAGTTTGTGAGTGTCTATGGACGATGTCATAATATCATCTCCATCATTCACTCAACATGTTAAGCATTTGAAAGAAGTTTTTCAATTATTACATGAGGCGGGGTTAACGTTAAATAAAGATAAGTGTAAATTTGGTTGTGAAGAGTTAAAATATTTGGGTTTAATTATTAATAAGGAGGAAATTAAAACTGATGAAACAAAAGTTCAAGGTATAGTTGAAATGAAACCTTCGCATAACTCCAAGGAGGTGTCGAAATTTTTAGGAATGTCCCAATGATATGCAAAATTTATTAAAAATTATGCCGATATTTGCGAACCTCTTTATAATCATAAGCGAAAATTAAAGAGATTTATTTGGTCGATTGAGGCGCAGAAAGCATTCGACGCGGTGAAGGCGGCTATAACAAAAGCGCCAGTTTTAAAATTCCCAGATTTCAAAAGACCTTTTGAATTATTTACGGATGCAAGCTCAATAGGGGTAGGAGCGGTTCTAAACCAAGAGCAGAGACCAGTAGTATTTGCTTCTCGTACGCTTAGTGCTGCGGAGAGGAATTACACGGTGACAGAGAGAGAATGTTTAGCAGTGGTTTGGGCTCTGAATAAATTCAGAACATATTTAGGTTCTTTGCCGATTAAAGTTATTACAGATCACGCTGCGTTAACACATTTAACGACTGGTATAAATTTGTCAAATAGAATGATCAGATGGGCATTAAAATTAGCAGAATTTAATATAGAATGAGAGCATCCGCCTGGAACGCAGAATACAATAGCTGACGTTTTGTCGAGAAAGCCAATTGAAAGTACACTGCTGGACAATTGCTAAGGACGGATACCACTATCAACCATAGTAACCACAAAATGAAAGGAAGCAAAATGTGGAAAATTAGAATAAGTATGGGATATTAGTAAGAAGAAGTATGAGTATGCAAATTTTTTCCACGTCTGTTCATCACGTGATAGCGTTCATAAGAGCTTTAAAGGTTTTGACGCGTGTGGACAGTTGTTGTTTCAAGTCAAAGTTTTACAGGAAAGATTTAATAGACGAACTTAAAATTTTTGGCATGTCTTCCCGACATCACATAGATGATTTTATGCGTGGCCGAATTATTGGAAAGATCGAAGAAGGGCGAAAAATAACAGATGTTGCCAGGGAGTTCGACATCGCTCACAGCGTTGTTTCATGGCTGTGGAAGTCATTTAAAACTACTGGAATTTGTAGTAGACGGCACGGGGAGGCCGTGTTAGAAGTACGACGCCTGCAGAAGACAGATATATCGTCCTATATCAGCAAAAAGGAACAGGCGCACCACAGCTCAGCAGGTGGCAAATCAGTTTCTTGCTGCCTCAGGAAAGCAGATCTCCCGAAAAACTGTTGCCAGACGTTTGAGGGGAGGAGGACTATACGCACGCAGACCTGTTGTGTGTGTCCCATTGACCAGACAGCACCTCACTGCCCGTTTGCAATGGTGTCGGGAGCATCACAATTGGACTGAACAGGACTGTGCATGCGTACCATTCTCAGATGAGAGTAGGTTCAGTCTGTCATCGGATTGTAGACGCCAACTGATCTGGCGCGAGAGTGGTACTGCTTATGGTCCAGAAAATATCCAGGAAAAGGACCGATATCCGACATGCAGTATCATGGTGTGGGCCGGCACCATGATCAATGGCCGCACGCGCCTACATGTGGTTGCGAATGGGACTATGACGGGCGAACGATACATTGATGAAGTTCTACTTCCTCATGTTCGTCTTTTCCGTGGGGCTGTCGGTGATAAATTTGTTTTTATGGACGACAACGCAACATGTCATCGAACACTCGCTGTTCAGGATTGTCTAGACAGCGAGGGTATTCAACGTCTCGTATGGCCAGCGCGTTCTCCAGATCTAAACCCCATTGAAAATGTGAGAGATGCTTTGGGGAGACAAGTTGCTGGTCGAAACTATCCTCCGACAAACAAGAACACCCTCATCCGTGCACTCACAGAGGAATGGGATAAATTGCCTCAACAGCTGCTGGATAATGTTGTGCAAAGTATGGTACGACGTGTGGAATGTTGCATCACACTCCACGGTGGACATATCCCGTACTGATACCTTTCTTTAAGGTGCCTCCTGACTTTTAGATGCATTGTTCCATTTCTCCGTACGCAGATCAAATGAGCATTTTTTTCTTTCAGATGTTTCACAGCTTTTGTACTTTCCAGAACAATAAATATTCTTTATTCTAATGTCTGAACAGTGTGGCAACTATATTTTATCCTACTAGGCCTCATGTCTCGCTTAATGTTATGCTACATAGCAATTTGTGATCCGTCCTTACCAATTGTCCAGCAGTGTATATTTCATATAAAGAAAAAAGTTGGAGACTTTTTTTTTTTCGAAAAATGTTGAAAGATTTGCGTGAAGGTTATGTATTAATTCTACGAAATCATATGGAGGAAATAACATTAATTATGAATAATGTAATAAAAAAAATTTGAGGAAGCTCTTTTTGTGTAATATGAGCGAGTTCACTGAACAGAACTGAAAATAGTTTACTATTGTTCTGCGAGGTAAAGAACTTGCAAAAAACAATAGTTAATTTCAAATACCTCACCTCCAGTTTTCTGAATGTTATTATATATTGCGTGCCTACTATTTTTTTTCTCTAAAATTTCATATAATTTATAATTACTCTTGAATGTTTTTAAAAAAATTATGTTATTTCTGTTATTTGTAGAGCTTTTAATGTGTATTTCATTATTCGCGAACGCATCCTAATCAAATCGAATACAGGTTTCTTCATTTTGATCGATTTTTCGCCTTTCGAAACTGTTTCTGTGAAAACTTCGATCTGTTGCTATTCGGTGGGAAACCGATAATTTTATCTAGAACTGCTACTATTAAGTCATCAATTCCTTAAACTTAATAATATATTTAAGTAATTTTAAAGCTTTTTAACTCACAGTTTTTAATATTTTTAAAGATATTTTAAGGAACATTTTTGAAAGTTTGAATCGATTATATTTTCGAAACTTGTTACTGAGTGCGCTTTCTGTTCTAATTTCTTCGTGGAATTTTCCCAAAGCCCCTTTTCTCAGTATTCTTTCACAACACCTAATTCTCAGAAGAGACACGTGGGCAGCCAAAAATCGATGGATCCAGGTCCTCATCCTCAGGTTGTCATAGCAACAACAAGCATTTTGTTTTTGCGCCGTTGATAATGCGCTGTGCACATTTACTTACGAAGTGAAAAATATCAAGGAATATTGATTTCTGACATGGCCGATCTTAGCTGATGTGCAACGCACTTCGGGTGGCCAGAACAAGGGACGGCAGTAGGCAGGGCCGGACCGTGACCTTTGGGGGCCCTGGGCTAACGATATCTGGGGCCCCTCTAAATAATTAAAACTTTTGCCATTTTCCTAAAAAATAATTTGTGCGGGAAAATTTAAATTATATGACACATTTAAGGTTATTTTTATTGCATACAATCTAAATACGCTATAAAAAATTACCTAATTTACAGAAAAAAATTTCTGCACTTTTGTGCAGCAAATTCTTTTATTTGCTCATCACATTTTAAGTCTTTAGTGAGATTAGTATTAATAGAAAGACGTGATAAATAATTAAGCCTAGTATTTGTCATTGTTGTCCTATATTTGTTTTCAATATAGAACATTTTAGAGAAAGCACCCTCCGCTTCATCACTAGTAATAGGGAGCGTTAGAAAAATCTTTAAAATGGTATACAAATTTGGTAAAACGTCAACAAGTTTCTTTTCAAAAATTATAAATTGAACATATCACTACAAGTATAGGAAACTAGCTCAGTTTGTTTTATTGTTAAATAAGCTTTGAACTGAACACTTTCTAAACTAAATGTTGGTCTACGTTATCTGAATAGTAATCAATAGCGCGTACACTCTCCAGGTAGACGTTCTTCTTACTTTGTGTGTGATCTTGCAAATCCATTAAAAATTTTAATTTCTTACTGTATTCTTCATATATATATATATATATATATATATATATATACACTTGGCTTCTTCTATTTAAATCAAGCATAAGCTTATCTATCACAAAAATAAGCGTTTCTCTTTAAAATTTTTCTGTCCCATACACACACGTAACTTAACCACTAGACTAAAAGGATTACTACAGTTCGGAGGCTGTTACTGGATTATATAGATACCACCGCCACATTAACATAATTATCTTTCTTTTAAGACTTCAACAGCATCGTAATAACAAGACCATCTGGTCTGACTTAAACTTTTTAAGGTAAACTGCAGTTTAATTTCACGATTTAGAAATTCCCCCCTATGGGTCGAAGCAGAAAAGAAAACATACTTGTTGCACTAATCCAAAGATGTTCATAATTTCAGTTGCAACCTTAACTGATTCTGCACCATCCAGATTAAGAGAAAGTGCAGCACACGGCGCATAATTAGTGTATTTATTTTATTTTTTTAAAGAGCTTGCACACCATTATATCGACCGGACATAATAGCAGCGTTGTGAAATGACTGTCCCCTACAATTATCCAATAGCAGTCCATTTGTTTCTAAAAATTCTTGTAGAGAATTAAATAAGCATAATCCAGTGTGACTGCTAATATTAATTAATGAGACTCATCTTTCATACACTTTTCCTCGAAAACAATATTGTATTACAATAGCAAGTTGGTGATTGTAGAACAAATCTGGGGTTGAATCCATCACAATTGAATAGTACTTTGTGTCATCGTTATTTATTTGAGTTGTAATTGTTTCAAGGATTTGCTTGCCCATGATCTCAATTATTTGATCATATATTGATCTGATATTAACGATTTTGGTCTTAATTCTCGCTGTTCAATATGTACACGAATGAATGGGTCGAACTCTGCAAGCAGTTCCTGGGCACCCATAAAATTACTACTATGTGCAGAACCAAAAACTTCCTCGGTACCCTTCTAATTGATAAACTTCTTATAGCCAAATACTTTACTACCGAAATAACCCGTTTGAGGACATAGTGGTAATATTCTGTATCTTTTTTCTTAGTTGCTCCTGTAACTGTCTATCTAAAACAGACTTATTTTCTTTTCGAGTCAACCAAACTAACACTGAATTTTTATGTTCAATAGAATTTTATGATTTTCTAAACAATTGCTTCCAATCACTATTACGTGTTTCCAATCAGAAAAGCCGGCTGTGTATTGAAAATTTGTTTTAGAAAAAGTTTGCAGGTTAAACAAAAATCACTACCAATACTAGTTGAATAACCTAACCAAAACCTTTCCAGCAGTTGGCCATTTTTAAATTTTTAATTAAATGATTCGAAAATGGTTTATTTTGTTCTTTGTATTCTCTTACCGAAACAGAACATATATAGTTTGGATCTTTATTTTGAAACTAACTCATTTCATGTGAAAGGATATAACCGATTTAGGCCACGAACCCACCTCAACGTATATTTCCCAAACTCATACCCAACATTTTCTAAACACTTTTCGGTCAGGGCATTACGGATGCCCTCTGGCTGAACAATTTATTTTTCAAAAGGCGGCTGGTCATCGAAATCTTACATATTTTCATCATTAATATTTGCTTGTTGTGTTTCTCTGTTTTCTTTGGCCAAGTTCCTTTCTCTTTCACTTGTTAACACTAGAAAGACTGAAATTTAGTATACCTATATTGCCCAAAAGCAGTCAAAATGACTGCATTATGAAAGAATAACTAATGTGTAAAAAAACTTGTATAAAATTAATTTTTAATATTTTATATTATTTACAGTCATATAACAAGTTACTAGTAAATATTAACGATAAAAAAAATTACTTCACTTGGGAAAAAAGAGTATTTTCTAAAAAAAGTCCAAGAAGTTGTGTCATTATATATATAATTTGTTTTTCTATTTGAAATTAAAAAGCAATCAAAATGACTTCCTTGGGCAATCTAGTGTTAATGGCTCTGCGTTTGATATATTCTTGCTACGTAGTTCCATTGTAAAAAAAGTTACATTTTTGACACATTTAATTTTTTTTTTTTTTCGATTTAACAAAACTTTTCGTTTTTCCGCTACACTTTAATATTTTCTGCCAAGCATATTTATATTGTTAATTAAGTACTTGATTTTCCTGAAAATCAAATTAGAAGTTTAGGTAATAAAATTACGGTAACGCAACCGACTGTGCATAATAAACGAAAAATATTCTAAAAAATTTTTACAAAACAATTTAGTATATTTCTGAGATAATTGAAAAAAAAGTACCTGTGTGGTTAATTTAAAAAAATAAAAAATCCTTGTCTATACTCGCTAAAACCTAAAACGCTGATTATTATTATTTATTGGTCCATCAGTTTAAATGGGATTTTATAAAAATAAACTTTAGAATTATTTGCCCTACTTTAAATAAATATTGTTTTTCCTTTGTCATCCATTATTTGCTGTTGTTACCTATACTTAAAAAACTGACTTATTGCGAAAATCAAGGCTATTTTACATTTATCCAACATTCGTGGTGAATCTCCATAACCCATAAAAAAATTATTGTTATTTTTTTTTCCATCCTACAGAAGAAAATAAGTTACTCATCACAAATTTTAAGCCAACATACATATTTATGGGAAATCCTGATGTTTTCAATCTTTGAAAATACAGAAAATACTTAATTATAACTTCAATATCTTCCTACTCAAGTAATTTAGAAATGTGTATTTTGGTACTTACTTTTTACTTGAAACTTGAATAAACAGGTACATAAGTATGTTTTAATTGATCTCGAAAATAAAAATAATTTTGATATGGTATTTTATTTTTGAGTTTTATTCTTTTACTGGTTTATTATTTTATTACTATTTTGATAATAAGCATCTTTTTCTGTTTATCTTCAACGGAGAAAGGGGCCCCCTAGAAACCGGAGGCCCTGGGCTGCAGCCCATTTAGCCCATACGTAGATTCCCCCCTTGGCAGTAGTGCACATATAATTGAATGAATCAAGCCAGCGCCAGTTTATCTATTGAGCACTTGGGGTGAGCGCCCGGGGCCCAGAAAGGCGTGAAAGGGCGCGGATAAGCAGAACTTAATCAGGCTTTTCTGATAATAAATTTCGATCCGCCGGTGCGAAGGGGTTCCGTAGATCCAAAACGAGCTTAAATCGGCACTGAATCAAGCAAAATTTTTTACGAGTTTCTTAGAATTAAACTTATAAGTCGAGTAAATATGCTGAATTTTAAATAACTATTGAAAAACTAAAACAAGTCCTGATTTTACGATAGCTTTGCATAGTTAAAGAATAGAATGTTTGTGCACAGTGTGTAAGTCTATTGTCTCCTTTATTCGTGGCAGAACTGGTAATATCGCTACAGAAAAGGTTGTTTTGCTTATCAGCGACGAACTTTAGATTGATGTAAAGAGTGTTTTTTTTTCAGGTATAGAAGTTTAAGTTGGCATTACTTTCCAAGATGGCGACCGATTTAACAGCTGTCAAATGATTTATTCTCAGTTTGGTTTGGCAATTCATCAAAACGATCATCAAGCAAGGCGTAGATTCGTCGAATGGGCCCAAAACGAAATTGCCGTTGTTCCCGATTTTCATAAGCGAATTTTGTTTAGTGATGAAGCGCACTTCTGGTTGAATGGCTACGTCAACAAACAAAACTGCCGCATTTGGAGTGAAGCTAATCCACAAGTGTATGTCGAAACACCGTTACATCCAGAAAAACTGACTGTTTGGTGTGCTTTATTAGCTGGTGGAATCATTGGTCCGTACTCCTTCAAAAACGATGAAGGCCACAACGTTACAGTCAATGGTGATCGGTATAGAGCCATGATTACTAACTTTTTCATTCCTGAATTGAACAATCATGATGTCCAGGAGCTGTGGTTCCAACATGACGGCGCAACATGTTACACAGCTCGTGCCACAATCGATTTATTGAAAGACACGTTTGGTGACCGCCTAATTTCACGTTTTGGACCATCATGCTCCTTTCGATTTTGTCGATTTTTGGGAACAAAACACAGTAAAAAACTAATTTTTGAATAAATAATTAGCATTAATTAATAAAATTAATCATTAATAACAAATAATTAATTAAATTTTACTTACTATATACTTATAGTTATAAACAATCGGAAAAAATATCGAAGGCTTTTGGGGAGTTCGGAGCCCAGGACTCCCTCCCCCTTGTGTGCACCACTACTCACTACTGAACAGTTATTAACTGTTCTAACTGAGATTGAAGGGGTGATCAATTCTCGACCTATAACTTACGTTGGTAGTGAAACAGAGGAACCAATTCCTTTGACTCCAGCACATTTTATTATAGAGAAAAGAATAACTTCACTGCCACCTGTAAGACTTCACCTTGATTCCAATCTCTTCCAGAAAATGCTTAATTAAGGCTTTTAATTATCGAGAAAAACTAATGAGATCCTTTTGGTCTAGGTGGAAGAATGAGTATTTACTAAATTTAAGATCACAGCTCTTTCTAGCACATCAAAGATGATCAGTTACCTAGAAATTTCTGGAAATTGGGAAAAATTCTTGAATTATTTCCCGGTAGAGATGGCAAGGTGAGGGCTTGTAAAATCAAAACAGATTCTTACATAATTAAACGTCCTGTACAATTGTTGTATAATTTAGAAATCCAGGACTAATAATTAACATTTGTTGTCTTTGTAAATATCAAGGTTCTCATGTACTCATTTTTGAATAACATAATTTTATAATGATATTTTGAATGCTTATTAAAGTAAATAATTTTATTTGAAACATTTGTTTTATAATGTGTATTTGTTTAGATTTAATGCAGTTTAGTATTTTATTCTTAAATGTTGCTTTAGCTAGAATGATTCTTGAAAATTGTGTATTGAACTATTTTATATTTTCTTAATGTATATTGTTGTACGAAAATTTCTGAAGTTTTGAGTTGATTTATATATTATTAATAATATATATATATATATATATATATATATATATATATATATATATATATATATATATATATATATGTGTGTTACTCATTTGATTCTTGCTTACTTCAAGCATTAATAAGTAGCTTTATTAGTGACTTATTAATAAGTTAGAAAATTTATAATGTATAATTTCCTTGACAAAGTTTAAAATTTGTATAATGAAATCTTTTTTTTTCTTTTCTTAAATTTCAGGATATTTTGTTGTTTAAGTGTTATTTCTTATTAGTGCATTAAAATTTGTTCGAATATTTAATTATTTAATTTGTATAATATTTTTAAAATTTAACTTTTTGCTAGAAGCCAAGAAATGCTTGATTTTAAAAATCAATTGCTTGAATACATGGATATGTTATGAACCCCTTTGGTTCATCCAGAGGCAGGATGTTGTAAATTATTGTCCCCTGGATGGGCGGAGCGTATAGATCACTGCGCTCAGACCCCCGTGGGGTGCATCCCGACGAAAACGATATGTAGCTGATCCTAGAAAAAATCTTGAACCTGGCTTCAGCGCGTTTGGTCGCTGTCGTTTATCGCGGATATTTTCTATTTAAAATCTTGATCTTGGCTTCGGCTTCTAGGAGTGCCGTTTTGTTTTCTAGAATATTTTCAGTCTAATAGTAATTGAGGATTTAATTTTTGTGTAAAATTATTAAGTTTTGTTTTATTGAAGTTTATCGAAATGTTATGAATAAATCCAGGAAAAGACAAGCTTGAACTCCAGCATTATTTTCCAGAAAAACAGCCACACACGATACCAGTATCTATGTACCACCACACACATTTAGCTTTAGCATCCGATATAGTTCTTTGTGTTTGCCTGGATTCCTGTCTCCTGATAATACATCAAGCCATGGATTGCGGTAGATTACGTTGTCGTGAAATTTTCCAGTCCCCTTCTCTCAAACGAACAGTCGAAAGGTTGAATTTCACCCCTGAGACAACAAAAAACAACAGCTCCTACGAAATCACGATTTCTACTCTTACCGTAAAATCCGGCGTATAACGTGCACTTTTAACACAAAAAAATACGATCAAAATTTCAGGGTGCGCGTTATACGCCGGGTATGAAAATGAGAGCTTTAAAAATAACAAAAGAGACGAGCACAAAAAGAATTTACTTCTACACACATTTGACATACTCATTATTTAAAACGAATGACATGCCTTATATGAACTAAAAGCGTTGTAGTTCTAGAAGCATACTATTTTTAAAAAGGTCTGGGATAATAAATCGAATAAGTGACTTCAAAACATTAGAGCATTGTATACTAACATTTCAGATTTCTTTGCAAAAAAGGGGGTGCGCGTTATACGGCGAATATAATTAAAAATTAAAAGATGCAGCTTGTGAAAGTATGGGTGCATGTTATACGCCGGATTTTACGGTATTCCTTTTTTTCTGGTTTTCGACCCCGTGTAAGGTGATTTGCTCTTCTTAAGGTATCCGACTACTTTCGGAACCGTGATTTTTAAAAAAGTGCATAAATGGTTAATTTTCATGATATTTAGTGTCACTTAGATTCGAACACATGCATAAAATTGTTTTAAGAACATTTTGACAAAGAAAATTATTTAAGTACAATATTTCGGCAAAAAATTAACTTAAAATAACCTTTTTTCAAAATGTTCTCCTTTTGTGAAAAATGCTTCTATTATAATAATGTTTTGCCTGTATATAGCTCAGACCTCTGTACAGAGGCTCAACTATGATGTTTGAAAAATTCACATTATTTTCAGAGTTACAACCCATTGAAATAATTATCGACGTTTTTTTCTTAAAATTTCTCCCCCTGTTGTCGTAAAATATGGATATAAACCCCCTTCTAAGTTATATATTTCAAAAATTCTAGTTCAGCCTCTGTACAGAGGTCTGAGCTATATACAGGCAAAATATCATTATAATAGAAGGATTTTTCGCAAAAAAAGAATATTTTGAAAATTGGTCATTCTCTATGTTCATTTTTTGTCAAAATATTTACTTAAATAATTGTTTATTGTAATACTATTCTTAAAACAATTTTATAAACATTTTCTAATCTAAGTGACACTAAATATCATGAATATTATCCATTTATACGCTTTTACAAAATCATGGTTCTTCCGAACGTAGTGGGATACCTTAAAAAGCCTTTCCGTCACATTCCCAACCTAAAGAGCGCACTCAGTGGTACCGCAGTAGCCCCGAGTTGCGGGAGAGAAGCTATTCTTTAAAACGGCATTTCGCCGTTTTTTTACTGTTTTTGATAGCAAATCTTTAAATTTTATGGAACTTTAATTTATTATTCTCTGAATTTTATTCAATTATGATGAGAGGGCAATGCGAAATTTTAGTAAGGTACCTCGTAATTTTGAGTCGTGGAAGGAGATTTGCTTATGAAGTTTTCTTCTGCATTTTAGACTATAGATGTTTTGTTTTATGTTAGCTATTAGAAAAAATATTTGCGTAATTTGTTCAATCCACGTGCTCCCCTAATTTTTTTGAACAGTTTATACTGTGTAATCGAATGTCTATACAGAAATCCAGAGTAAATATATTTATTACAATAGGTCTTGTCTTTTTATAGGGAAAAAAGGGCTGGAATTTTAAAATGGTTGGCCAGGGTTGCACAGGAATTTTTCTATGCGCTTCTGAATCTACATCATCAACTAATTCATTCAAAAGGGGATACTACTTTTTCATGAGTAAAAATAATTCTTTTATGAAACTTTTGAAGACTACAATTTAGCTAAATAATTTTCTTCATAATTCACATGGATTTCCAAAAAGGTTACTTTTTTACTGGTTTGTTGTTCTAGAAAAAATTTGAGAAGTAAACAGGCTATTTTACCATTTATTTTGTGTGTCTAATACTTTCCTATACCAGTTATGGTGAACCTATGACCCGTGGGTCAGACACTGACCCGCGCAAGATTTTTAACTGACCCGTGATTGCTAGGCCACCACTTGTTTGTTTACGCGGGTTTATTTAGATTTTATAATTTGTGTGGATTATTTATATTCTATTGATATTTTTTCAAGCAATGCATCGACACAAAAGCAATATATAAATGTAGTCTATAACCTTCAGTTTGATCATTACAGTTCCAAAGTTAAGCAAATAACAACAAATGTACATGAAAGTAGGTAATATTTGAAATCAAGAAAAAGTATTTAAAAAATATCAACTGAAGTGTAAAATTTTACTCATATTTTGTTTATTGAAAAAATATCGACAAACCAAAGCAACTAATCATATTTAAAGCACTTTCTTTGGATAAAATGCACTTTAGTAAGTTTATGTTCAGTTATGTTTGTAGAAAGAGACTTCCATAGCACTTGTATCTTTCCCTCTCTGTTCACCTTGTGAGGCGCCAAAGAGTGCCATGCGCGTGCTTGTTTTTCTCGATACAAGCAATTTTTGGCTCGCAATTTAAGGCGTACTTGTAATAGTCAGTACCAGTGTTGAACTTAGTGGCATCCATTTAGAATGAATTTAAAAGTAATGTGTATTGATGTGTATGCACATATTAGGCATTAATACAAAATTTCTTCTAAAATTATTGTATTCTAAATATAAATATTTTTAATTGAAGCCCTGTACTATGTCGGCGGTTAAAAAATTAAACATGGTTTGATAAATATGGCGTGATTGGAAGGAATAAAATGATTATATGTGTAATTTGTAATGTGAAAAAGTGACTTTACGTACATAAAAGGAAAAAAGACATTTTGAAACGTTACATTCCAATCTCAGCATGTCAACAGATGAAGATAGAAAAATGTATTTTTTTACAAAAGAAAAAAGAATTTTTCTCAAAGCAATGTTTTAAAAAGTGTTTTGGTTCCAAAAAATAACATTACAGCTGCTAGTTTCCAAGTTGCCTATGGCATTTGTTCAATTCTCACAACTTATTTACAATCTATAAATGAAGTGCGAAATAAATGATGTGGCTACGAGTGTTTCTCAATTTAAATAAAACATTTACTAAGCTATTTACATGGATGCATAAAAAAGGTTAAATATTATCGCGCACGCTCATAGCCGTCCGTTCCCTCCAAAAGCGCATCTGAGGAATTTTTTCTCTCTCCTTTCGGAGCGATTTACCTTCCCCTGTTGCCACTTAAGTAAAGAGAAACTAAGCGGCGCTCGGCGCTCCTCGGGTCAAACACCCCTTCGCTTCTTGGGTACTTTCAGGTCGATCACCCCTTCGCTCTTTGATGCTTTCACAACAGCATTGCTCGCCACGGGAAAGGCGACCTCTTTTAGAAGGGGAATTTTTTAAAAAAAGTGTTTTTAGAATGTAGTCCTACATTGCTGATGTTACAGAAAAAGACTTAAGTGACGTATAATTGAGTTACCTATAAGTCGCAATATAATTAAAGATTAAGTAATAGAATTAGAAAAAAAAATATTTTTTCGCAAATACATAAAGACTTAAATTATACAGAAATGTATTCAATTGCTTTAGATGAGAGCAATGCATAATTAGGAGTTTTTGCTCGGTGTAAGTATGGAAATAAGTTCTTAATCGTTTTGTAACGTTATTAGAAGAAATTAAACTCTTTTTAATTGAAAAATGCAATAGTTTCTCTCTCGATGAATTATCCAATATACATTGGTTAAGGTATCCGACTACGTTCGGAACCGTGGTTTTTCAAAAGCGTATAAATGGATAATATTTATATTTAGTGTCACTTAGATTAGGAAATGTATATAAAATTGTTTTAAGAATATTATTACAATAAAAAATTATTTAAGTACAATATTTTGACAAAAAATGAACATAAAATGACCAATTTTCAAAATATTCTCCTTTTACGAAAAATGCTTCTATTATAATAATATTTTGCCTGTATATAGCTCAAACCTCTCTACAGAGGCTCAACTAGAATTTTTGAAATATATAACTTAGAAGTGAGTTTATCCCTATTTTACGACAACAGAGGGGAGCAATTTTAAGAAAAAAACGCCCCCGATAATGATTTAAATTAATGTAACTCTGAAAATAATGTGAATTTTTCAAAAATCCTAGTTCAGACTCTCTGGAGAAGTGTTTACTTTATATAAGCGAAATATTATTATTTTAGAAGCATTTTTTTTTTTTTTTTGTTAAAAAGAGAACATTTTGAACAAAGATTATTTTAAGTTAATTTTTTGCCAAAATATTGTATTTAAATATTTTTTTTTTGTCAAAATATCCTTAAAACAATTTTATACATGTATTCTAATCTAAGTGACACTAAATATCATGGAAATTATCCATTTATGCGCTTTTTTAAAATCATGGTTCCGAACGTAGTCGGATACCTCAAATGATTTTATGCGACATCACTCAGCATTTTAATGAACTGAGTAAAAAACTTCAAGGGAATGGACTGATTGTTTTAATGACGTTTCAAAATATTAAAATATTTATGAAGAAACTTGACATCTTTGCTAACGTTTTCGAAATGAAATTCCATGAAATATTTTC
Source organism: Trichonephila clavipes (assembly GCA_019973935.1). Lineage (NCBI taxonomy): Eukaryota > Metazoa > Arthropoda > Arachnida > Araneae > Nephilidae > Trichonephila > Trichonephila clavipes. Next base: position 36,331 of record BMAU01004090.1, read on the forward strand.
CTCAATTACAAAACATTTTCAGAACACAATTTTTGAAAACTCCGTTGATATTCAAGAAAATGAAATTAAAAATATTTTATGATTATGCAGGAAATGAAATAAGCATTTTGAAAATACATTTCTCTTTATTTTATATCCATACAAAACAGAATTTCAAACAATGGAGTGGTAGAAACAACGGGAACAATGGAACCAAATTTATGTGGCTCGGTGTCGATAATTAAGAAATGGAATTATTAGTTGAATTTCGAAGCAACGTGGTGAGGAAAACAAAATTTGAAGACTTTATTTCTGGGTAGAAGTAAAACTGCGTGAAAAAGTAGAGCAGGTAATATTGATCCCACATTAAAAATTTAAAATATAGTTTTAAATGTATAGGATTTTCTTTAGCAAATAATTTTATAACAATGGAAAAACTAGTTAATGCTCTTTTAATGATGTTTGGTTCCACATATTCGTGTGGAAAATTATTTTCTTCAATGAACTTGACAGGAAATTAACTGCAAAATGTGTTAAACTAATGAATGCGAAATATGAACCTAAAATTAAAAAAACTATCTGAAAATAAACAGAAACAGATTTCTCATTAAGGTATCCGACTACTTGCGACAACTTTTTTTTTGAAAAAATGGAGATATGGGGATTTTTTTTGTGATTTTTATATTTAGTTAGTATATTTTAAGGAAAAAATTCTAAAATTGATAAAAGAAAAAAAAATTATTGTTATTAAAATGGGAAAAAACTAGTAAAAATGTACAAAAATTACATAAACGGGGCCCGCTCTGTACAAAGATTTTATAAACAAATTCTCAAATTTTTCAATTTTGATGTGTTACTTTGTTATTCCTGTTTGAAGTGACCTTCAGGATAAGAGATATTTTAATTTTTACCAAAACTAGAGCACTTTATCTTAGTCATTATACGAAATTGCTTAAAAAGCATTGACTATATTCACATAAAGCAGTGCTCCGCAACCTTTTTATCGCCGCGGACCGGTCAACGTTTGTTAATTTTACCACGGCCCGCTGAGGGGGAGGATGTTGATTGTTTATATTTTAGACTGTTTTGATTAAATAATTTCAATTTAATTGTATTTAATCGTGACTTCTGAATAAAATATAGCTACAGCAAAAAATGAATATAAAGGGAATTAACATGGAATATTAAGTGATTTTCATAAAAAATAGCCCAAACCTAAGAAAAATATACCACAATAAATGAAAGAGAAATAATTTAATGTTTCTTGTGCGGACCGGTACCGGTCCGCGGACCGAGGGTTGCGGAACACTGACATAAAGGACTGCAAATTTTGAAATAAAACAGTAATTGATAAATATGAAGATCAAAGCACCTCTACTGTTATGCAGAACATAAGCAAAAAATTTCAGCCAATTATTTTTAAAACATTTTGAGCAATCGCTGTCCCCGTTTGAGTTTTTCGAAAAAATCACATTTCGAGTAAAACGCATTTTAAAGTTTGACACCTTGTGTAAAGTTATGGCATCTGCTTTTACTAAAACGCTTGTAGTTTTTGTTCTAGTGGAAGGAAATAAAAATACTTGGTATTGTTATATATTAAGCTAATAAGATGGCATATAAAATAAAGTCAAAAATAATTTGTCAATTTTTGAAAAACATGATTTTAGGGGGTAGTCGGATACCTTAAATACCTTATAATAAGTTTTGTTATATATATACTAATAAATAATATTTCATAATATATATTATATGTATAGGCCAGTAGCGCACACAGGAATTTTTCAAGGGGGGTCCTGGGTCGAAAGTTCACCATTCTTGTATCATGATCCTTTTGATTTTTTCGATTTTTTGATTTTTTTTTATTTTTTGATCCTTTCGATTTTCGGGAACAAAACACAGTAAAAAACTAATTATTGAATAAATTAGCATTAATTAATAAAATTAATCATTAATAACAAATACTTAATTAAATTTTACATACTATATACTTAGAATTATAATCAATCAGAAAAAAATCAAGGGGTTTAGGGGGGGTCCAGACCCCCAGGACCCCTCCCCCTTGTGTGCGCGCTTCCCCACCACAGGTGTAGGGTTCTATCCTCGGGTTGGGAAAGGTCGACTCAACCATTCATGCCTACTGCAGTGGGTCGATAAATAAGTACCAAGCTTACTTGGGGACATAAGCAATGGGGGTCTCGTTTCTAACTGACCACCTGATCGGGACATCTGCTCATGCACCTCAGCGCCCAATGGTGGCTTATATTGAGATGGTCACAGTATTCCTTGGCCATCATGGGCTGATGCGCCAGTTAGTCAAGTTTATATATTGTATGTAATTTTCGTTTCTCCTTGTTCATTCAACCACTTATTGCCCTTTGCATCACACTTAAGAATTTTTAGCCTCACTAAAATCTTTAAATCGTCAAACCACGGCCATTTTTACCCGTGAAGCCAATTGAATTTTAAAAACTAGTTTTAATAATACTCAGTCAAATTTTTTTAGTTTAATACTGATGCAAATGGACTATTAGTGACCCACGAGCTAGTACTAAAAAAATCTATGAACAAAACTTGACCCACGTCTCAAAAAGGTTCACCATCCCTATCCTGTACTTTTAATAATTGGAATTTGTTATAATCAATTGAAGTGATTAACTATTTCAAATCGTGGGGATCTATTCTAAATTTATGTGTGAATTCTGCTTTAAAAACAAATCCGAGCTAACTTTAATAACAAATAATTTTTAAACTTTGGAATGTTTTTTTAATGACAGCTTAAACTTTTTTAGCAAAGAAAAGAAAAATCATTTAAAAAGGCAACAAAATAGAAACAAAGTTATGCTTCTACAGCAGTTCAAAATTAACTGAAATTCTTTCTCTTAACTTATTTTCCAAATATTTTTTTCAGAAGTATATAAATTTTAAAGCTAAACAAAATTTTTAAGAAAAAAATGAGCTGTACATAAAAATCGTTGGTTTGAAGTGACATCGCTAAAGATTCTACAAATGACAATCGCGACGAATGAAACTACGATAAAGTAACGATGACGAGACGCCTCAGTTAGCACTTCACTGATATTAACCTCCCTATATACTGCACAACAGGAAAATTTTAAGGTCAACGCTGCTCAACGCTTGGCATGGCACATGATGCCTCATTAAAAGAAGGGGGACGCTAATTCTATTTTAATATCATCGACTAATAACGCCCTTATTCACCGCTAACCTGACCGCCGGTTAGAGGAAGGAAACCTGGGTTTCGCCGAAAACGCTATTCACCATCGCAAGTTAATAACTTAACTCCGGTTCAAGTTAAAAAATCCTGACCCAGGGTCATTGCTGGGTTACTTTTAACCGCACATGCGCAGTAAGCGATTTTTCGAGTGTTTACGTTTGCGTTTTCTTGCCGCAAAACACTACTTTTCTTTGTTATTTTCTTTTTTAAATTTAAATAACACTGACGGATCTATTGTGGTGTTCGCGGATTCACCACTCCGTCAGTGTCATAGAATATTGCCGCGTTATTTCAATGTACGCTTCATTTTTTTTTTTGTGCTACTAACAACATTTGCTTCCCTACATTCTATTATATATATGTAAGTGCGGCTTCATCAAAGCCAACACCAACTCTTTTTCGTACTGCGTAAAATAAATTCTATTGGCATTCATTTTAAACAGCGATACTCGAGGTTAAAAACAAGCTGGCACGAGGCGAATGTAGAAATTGTAGCTCCAGCCGGAAGTCACGGGGTTTATTTCGACCAATGGGAATCGACCAGTAAACCCAGATTAAGAAACCCAGAGTCAAGTAACTGGAGGTCGAAAGAGCCGTGAATTGAAGTTCTAACCTGGGGATGACTGCCGGTTACTTACCTCTAGGTTTCATCGCTGGGTTAGGTTAGCGGTGAATACGAGCGTACCATACCTACTGTTCTTATAAATTGTACAATTGCATAAAATGAACAATTTTACAAAATGCATTGTAATTATGTAATAATTACAGAGTATTACAAGAGAATGTGTGCAACTTTTCCCTCTATTTTGATTTGATTTTTAATTGTTTTTTTTTATTAGCACTGCACTCCAAAACAACGCGATGCGAATTGGCGACGGATCTCGTAATTTGGAACCTCTGTCAAGTGATGAGGACGAAGCTGGCATCCCACTCTCCAAAGTTCCACACCACGGCAAAGTGAGGACTTGGAACCCCTCTGCTGTTTGAATATTTCAGTAAAAATAATTTAAATTCATTGATTTATTTAAAAGCATTTCCTATGTAGGAAAATATAGTACTGCTGAAGACCCGCCGTTCGTGCAGAGGGCCGATGCGCGTTAAATATGTCGAAGCTCCAACGTCCTTTCGTTGGTGTGGTGTGGAAGTTAGGAGACGGAGAGCCGGCACAGGTGTCGTCCTCGTCATTTGGCAATGGTTCAAAATTATGAAGTCTGTCAGCAAAAGCCTTCGAGTAGCTAAATATAGTGTGACGTTAATATTCACTCACTCTATAGAAAAATAACAGCAGTTTCTTCATGAGTGAATGGATTTGCTTTAACGAGTGAAATGGAATTTACGCGAATAAAAATCAACACTTTTTTTGGAAGAATAAGTACCTAAAAAGTGTATAAAAATGTAATGAAATATATATTTAAGGCTGTTTTCGGCACATGCACAAGAGCGTGAAAACGCGAAGCACATTTTCGGACAGAAAACATGCCTCAATTTTTATAAAAATGTATGACATTGTAACTCATGCATTTGTTTATAACATAGTGTTTTTAAAATTTCAAAATATTTCATAAATAATTAGTTTTTCCTTTTAATATGTAAAGGAATGGTTCATTTAACATTATGGTATAGGAGAAAAAGTGCGAAACACATTTTATACAAGGAAAAATGCGTCAACTCGAATAAAAATGAGTAGTATGATAAAATAAGTGATTCTCTACAGGAGAGTGTGAAGCCAGAATACAATATTAATGCTTAGGTACATCTGAAACAATATTCCGAATTTGAGTCCTATTCTATAACATTAGCCGAAAACAGCCTTAAGATATGATGAGTAAAATAATGAGTTGGATAAATAAACAAGAAACACTTTTTTCATAGAAAATTCAATTTAAGCTTAGAGAGGGAAGGAGTACTTACGGAACTGAGAGGCTCAACAAAAAATAAATAACAGTATGAGATCTTAAACATTTAAATTTCAGGATCATATCATAAAAATATAAATAAGTTTAAAAAAATGAACAAGTTTTCATTACTATTATTATTTTCAAATGAGATTGGGATCTCATTTCTATATTTTATATTTAAAAATTATCTCCAAGATAGTTTGCATCGTATCATTTCATTCCATTCTATCATCTCTAACTGTGGTCGCGGTAGCCCTGTGATCAAGGTAACGGATTCGTGGCTGACTTGTCATGAGTTCGAGCCCAGCACTTCTGAAGACCCGTCGTAGGAGCCATGCTCGTTAAATCTATCGAGAGCTTAAACGCCTTCCCGTTGGTGTGGTGTGGTAGTTAGGAGAGAGGGTGCCTGCTCAGATGTCATCCTCGTCACTTGACCATAGCTCAAAATTACGAGGTCCGTCGCCAAAAGTCCTCGTGTAGCTGAGTGAGTGAGTGAATATTAACGTCGCACAGTTCAGCTACATGATAGCTTTTGGCGATGGACCTCGTAATTTTGAGCCATTGTCAAGTGACGAGGATGACATCTGAGAAGGCACCCTCTCTCCTAACTACCACACCACACCAACGGGAAGACGCTTAAGCTCTCGATAGATTTAACGGGCATGGCTCATCTACACGGAGGGTCTTCAATAGTGCTGGGCTCGAACTCATGACAAGTCAGCCACGATCCGATACCTTAACCACTAGGCTACCACGGCCACTCGTGTAGCCGAGTAGAACGACGCGAATATTCATTCACTAATCATCTTTAACTACAAAACTGGAGCTATAACTTAAAAAAAAAATCGAGTGTTTTCTAACATTTATACTTCATCTAACTTTTTTTATTTTAAAAAAAGATTCATGTATTTTTATGTTATTTATGAGCTTAACAGCAGTACTTACCATTAACTGGATTGTCAGTCAAAAAAAGAAATCCGGTGTTTAACCTTGGTTTATTTCATCTCTCTTTCTGGTCGCAGGTTCATTTTCCAACCCTGGTTCAGGTTAGGAAATTTTGACCGGGTTCTAAGTTGGGTTAGATGTAACCACGCTTGTTCAGAAAGTGATTTTTCGTATGCTTACAAACAGTTATATGTTCGGAATATTTCAGATTTTATGATGGATAAAAATTTAAAAAATTCATCGATTATTCAATTAGAGCAGTGGCGCACACAAGGGGGGGGGTCCTGGAAGTCCGGACCCCCACCCCCACCCAAAGCCCTGGATTTTTTTTTCCGATTGATTATAATTCTAAGTATATAGTACGTAAAATTTAATTAAGTATTTGTTATTATTGATTAATTTTATTAATTAACGCTAATTATTTATTCAATAATTAGTTTTTTACTGTGTTTTGCTCCCGAAAATCGACAAAATCAGAAGGAACATGCTACAATATTGATGAACTTTCAATCCCGGCCCCCCCCCTTGAACAATTCCTGTGTGCTCTACTGAATTAGAGTAATTAGAAAAAATAGAATCCAATAGAAAGAGAAGAAAGTATGTAGAAGTAATACAACTGTAGCAGTGTTTGTGTACCAAATTTAAAAAGTAAACAAATCAGTCGGAATCAGGAACATTGAAAATAGCGACCCAAGAAGAAAGCATCGGATTGAAATGAAATATAATACACATAATGACACAGATGAGAGATTCACTTGATCTCAAAAACAAGACAATTAAACGAATACAGGGCGTGCAACGACACAAATAGTGGGCAACTTCAATAGCGCGTTGGACTACCTACAGCTGCAATACTTGCCACCACACACTCCGGCATTGAGTTGATTAGCCACCTTATGTTGTCTTGAAGCAGATGGGCCCACAAATTTTGAACAGCCAACTCTAAATCATGTACAGAGTGACACGATGGCATCTGCCGTTTTAGCTGATCCCACACGTGCTCTACAGGGGACAAATCAGGGGAGCGGGCCGGCCATGGAAGAGTCTGAAAATGACGTAGGAAGTCTTGAGCAACTCTTGCTGTATGCGGACGAGCATTATCTTGCTGGAAAATTGCCCCTGGGAGACCATTTAGGAAAGGTCCTACATGGGGTCGAAGAATATCATCAACATAACGTTGGCCCGTTAAGAATCCACGCATCACAATTAAAGTGGACCGGCTATCATAGACTATGGCCCCCCGGACCATTACACCAGCTGTGCGGGCAGTGTGACGAAGAACAGTGTGTGTGTGGGGGAATTGTACCACTCACCAGGGCGCCTCCACACCTGTACACGGTTATCATCTGTCCACAAAACAAACCGGGATTCATCACTAAACACAACCTTTTGGCCAATCTGTGACGTTCCACATTCATCTGGCTTGGCACCACTGTAGACGCAGTTGCCGATGTTCCGGTGTTAAAGGGAGTGCACGGAAAGGGCGCTTTGATTTAAGATTTGCTTCTGCAAGGTGTTTGGAAATTGTTTGTAGGACAATTTCTACGCCTACATCTGCTGGTATCGTTGAACGAGTCACTGTGGGGTCCACAAGTGCTTGCCGCACGATCCTTCGATCCTCTCTCCTCGTGGTCTTCCATGGCCGCGGTAGCCGAGTGGTATAGGCATCGGATCGTGGCTGGCTTTGTCACGAGTTCGAGCCCAGTACCACTAAAGACCCGCCGTGTAGGGCAGCGATGCACGCTAAATCTGTCGAGAGCTGAAACGTCCCTCCCGTTGGTGTGGTGTGGTAGTTAGGAGAGGGGGTGCCAGCTCAGGTGTCGTCCACGTCACTTGACCATGGTTCAAAATTACGTGGTCCGTCGCCAAAAGCCCTCGTGTAGCTGAACAGTGCGACGTTAATCTTCACTCACTCACCTCGTGATCTTCCTGGTCGCTCCAAACCCGGTTTTCCGCGCGTGGGTACCTTCTCGTGTCCACTGCTCCCAACAATTTCTAACGGCACACTCCGAACGATCCACCTGGCCAGCAGCACGGCGCGTCGACCAGCCTGCAGTTCTCATCCCGATGATCAGGCCTCTCTCAAACTCGCTTAACTGTGAGAAATGTCTTCTAGCACGTTTATCTGGCATGTTTCGCTTACCAAAGTCTTCCTACAATCGGTGGGTAATCGTCACGTTTATGAATCTTCGAATTTGCGCTGGCTTATATAGCACCCTCTTGCTGATTGTAGCGCCACCTCGGCGTGTATGAGCTTGCGTATTGTACAAAACTTGGATCATTTGCATATCACATTACGCTGTACTTATTTGCAAAGTTTCACTATTGTACTTAGCTTCCTTCTTGGGTCGCTATTTTCAATGTTCCTCAGTGTATTTTGACCAATGAAACTGCAAACTTGCAGTTGAGTAATTGTAGTTAAAAATAGTGGCGGTTACTGGTTTCATAGTCCAGTTCAGCTAACGGTAAATACAGAGGAAAGGCTCATGAAAATAACTTTTTTAATGACTTTATAGAATATTTTCCTAAAATCGCTACACACCATTAATGGTTTAGAGATGGTTGTTCCCGTCTCTCGTGCTGAGTAATTAAAAAATCCTTAAAAACAAATTAATTGAGGACTAAAATAGTTGATAGTCATATTCTAACATTGACTTACGACTGAGAGAAATCCTCTTTACCCAAACCCAACGTAGATATCAATATCCATTCTTCCTTTAATCAATTCTGAACTAAACATGCCCGGCCTATTTCTTATTTACACTTGTAAGGATCTACTGCCTGCACC